>PVHX01021818.1:0-28962 GCA_004024805.1 Geosciurus inauris
CGCTTGTAATCCCAGCACTTAGGGAGGCTGAGACAGGAGAATCGCGAGTTCAAAGCCAGCCTCAGCAATGGCGAGGCACTAAGCAACTCAGTGAGACCCTGTCTCTACATAACACACAAAATAGGGCTGGGGATGTGGCTCAGTGGTCGAGTGCCCCTGAGTTCAATCCCCAGTACCAAAAAAAAAAAAAAAAAAAAAAAAAAAAAAAAAAAAAAAAAAACGCAAAATAGGGCTGGGGATATGGTTCAGTGGTCGAGTACCCCTGAGTTCAATCCCCAGTACCAAAAAGAAAAGTTAAACTACAAGCTTCACAAGAACTAGAGAGCTATTTGTAATCTATTATGTATACCAACATTAAGCACCGTGTTATATACTGCACAGTTCATGGTATGTAATAGTAAAGAATAAACGCAAAGACCCTATAGAAGCCAAGGAAAAATCTGAACCCTTTATTGCTGAAATTCATATTTTAAGTTCTTAAAATAAATGGCTAAATTTGGAAGGAAAAAAGCACAAAAATGACAATGGTCCAGGGCAGAAATAAATCCAAAAAAGAAATGTGGTAAATAGAGGAAGTAACCATTTGAATCCCAAAGCAGTACATTCATTAACAATTCTCTCAGTGCTTATCCCAGGAATCCTATTCCATCAAACCTACTAGCATAATGTGAATATATAATTTCTTTTTATTTACATAATCTACTACTTCTCTTTTTAAATTTCTAGGGAATCCTGCTAAAAACCTTAGAATACTTGGCTATATACATTTACTAGTTCTATTTTTGATTGGAAAACAGAAAGGAGTGCAAATTATGTGATGAGAAGACCATGAAAGTGATAAGAATTGATAAAACTATCTGACTTAAACATAAATGAAATACCTCTCTTCTCTTGCTTCAGGACTATTCTGTGATGTAATCACAGGTTCTTTTTTCTTTTCTTCAGGGTCTTTATCAGTTGATGGTCCATCTGAAAATGTATGAAATCCCTAAATTGTTAGGATCTGTTAAAAATAAAAACTGAAATACTCCATATTAACAGGACACTAACACAAGAAAAAAATTCTAAGTTTCCCACCAGTAAATAAGTTTACGAAAACTATTCTATTAGCATACATATTTAGGTATTTTTCATAACCTATGTTCAGTTAGCACTCATTTGGTAAGAACTACAAATTCATGTACCAAGGGGAACCTAAGAGTTTAAGAGGAAAATATACAGAACAAAGGAAAGAATATGGGGAAAAATATGAGCACTGTCATTTTTAAAATGAAAGCATGTAACAATACTATTAATAATTTTTCATGAAGTCAAAAAATAAAAGTGGTACCTAAAATATAAATATTTCTGTTACAGTAAAAAGAACATTTTCATATAAAATACCTTAGAATTAGTAAGATCTACCTAGCAACCCCTCAGTCTTAAATGATCTGTAAAGCAACATAAAGCACACAAGCTTTCAGACTTAAAGATGTAAACAATCAGACACTGTTATTAGACATAAAAGGCTGATTTGATGCAATATTTTAGCACTGACAAACATTCACATCTAAATCAAACCTGCCTTGAAGAAAGGTTTAGAAAATGGTTAGGTCTACTGTAGAAATTGCCTCCTTTATTGGTATTTTGTTCCCTACAAAAGTCCTAAGGGACACATAAATAATTCTTTCAATTTTCACATCTCTCTATATAAAATACAAAAAGAATATATATTCAACTGAATATAAGGATCACCTAAGGAACTTTTAAACATATACCCTCGTGCCAACGTCCATACCAGATCCAGCGAGTCCAAATCTCTGACAGTAAGGCACAAGCATCATAATTTTCTCAAATTCCCTAGATAACTCTAACATGCCAGCTGGATGAGAAGCACTAGTAGAGAAAGACCCATAGACCCATATCACAACTGTGCAACTTATCTTGTAAAGTGTAGTTTTATCAAATCTAAAACATAATTCAAGCCCTCTGTGATGTAACATGAATATACACTTCAGTTTTCACATATTCATTTCATTGTTCCCTGTTATTCTCTCTGATTCACTTTGAAAACTTCAAAGCCTAAAAATGGTACAATACTGTGAGGCAGAAAACAAAGATTAATAATGACACATGGCATGGATTAAGAAATAGTCCAAAACTATTTAAAACAGAACTATTTAAAACGGAAAGGTGATATAACAATGAAACATTATCTAGCAAGGATCCAATGCTGCCAAAAGTGTAGTTAAAATTGATCTCCCACACCACCCTGGCACAGTAAATTGGTGTAATCCTTTTTGGAAAGCAGAAAAATAAGAGGCATGAATACAATATCATAAGCAATATAGCCCAACCCCAGGAAAGGTCTTAGACTACATGCAGTCAGATCCTAGGTCAGGTATTCACCACTGATCCAACTGTGTGCAAGGTACCTAAGTGATCAATGCATTGTTTTCATCATATTGGATTATACTGAGGATTAAATGCATTAGTACAGGTCAACAGTTAGCATATCGTAAGTATTCAAAACTGTGCTCCTTACTAGCAGGAGCAGTAAATTTTCTAGAAATCTAGCTAAGGATCTAAAGAAAAAGCTTTAGGTAGAACAATATTAAGACATTAGTTATAAAATCCATAACTTAAAAATAAAAATAACAAACCTAACAGGCTAGTGATTAACAAAATCAAGGCACAAGCCAGGTGCAGTGGTGAATGCCTATAATCCCAGCACACTGGGAGGCTGAAAAAGGAGAATCTCAAGTTCAAAGCCAGCCTCAGCAAGAGTGAGGCGCTAAGCAACTCAGTGAGACCCTGTCTCTACATATAACACAAAATAGGGCTGGGGACGTGGCTCAGTGGCGAGTACCCCTGAGTTCAATCCCTAGTACCAAAAAAATAAATAAAATAAAATCAAGGCACAGTCATTGGATTATTTTGAAACCAATAAAAATAACAGGTATGACGAAAAAATAAAAAATATTTTCAAAGGTAACAGGTATACATGAAGTAAAATAACAGCTGAAGCACAATCTGTACATCAAGGGGAAAAAAGATAAGAAATGCAATAACATGGTTGTAGTCACAAATAGATAAGGATTTTTTTCTCCTCTAACTTCAAATTTTAATTAAAAAGTAAATATTCACAAAATAAGGTGTTTTTTGTTTGTGTTTTGTTTTGGTACTAGGGATTGAACCCAAGGGTGTTTAAAAACTGGACCACATTCCCAGCCTCTTTTTTTTTTTTAATTCTTGGACGGGGTCTTACTAAATTAAAGTGATATGAGCCTTGCTAAGTTGCTGAGGGTGTCCTCAAACTTGTGATCCTCCTACCCCAGCCTCCCAGTCTGCTGGGATTACAGGTGTGCACCAACACACCTAGCACAAAATAAAATTTTCAAAGAAGAACCTGAATGCCAATAAATAAATAAATAAATAAATAAAAAGAAGTAAAACTTCTTTTTAAATATAAAACCAAATGAGCAAAACTGCAATATCTAATCTCTTTTCCCACAAAATATAAGCCATCTTTCTATGATATTAAGTCAACTTTCTATGACTAATCTTAATTACTTGAAAATTAAATAACCATAAATCCAGAGTTTCCACCTGTCTTTAAGACCAGACTTTTTATTCTGGAACATTTTCAAATTTGCACAAATGTAATAAGATTAGTAAAAGAACTTCCATATACATATTATTTTTATCCTCCAACTGCTAACATTCTGGCACATTTTCCTTCCTTCCCTTCCTTCCTCCTCTATTTATAGACATAAATGAGAATATGTACACACACACAAATTCTCACAGTATAAACTTATTTCTTTTGAACCATTTAGTATTAAGTAGCAGATATCATATTATTTTATCCCAATACTTTAGTGTGTTTCCTAAGAATAAAGATATCTTTCATATAACCAGAGAAAACAACTAGCAAATTCTGTCAGTTCTCCTAATAATGATCTCTTTGGGAATAGTTTTCTTCTACTTCAAAATACAGGATGATGTATTACATTCATTTTTCTTAAGACTAGGCTTTTGAAGTTTTACAGGCTTCAATATTATAAAAGCACTGAATAAAAGCTTGCCAAAAGGAGCCAGGATCCAGTTTGAAGGGGTGACCAATGGTCAAATCTGGGACAATTGTCAATACCAAAATAAATCTAAACTGTAATAGATTATACCATGAATCTATACTAATAACAAAATCACTGGGAGATAAAAGAAGAGTGCTTTCTTAAGTGTAATGATGATTTATAAATATTGAAGTGGAGAGTTAGAACATTCCAAGTTTGTAGCCATCACTGTAAAGACTGCGTTTGGGCAGTATTAAATTGGGGGGACAAGTGGGGAGGCAATCTGGTAAAGCACAAGATGATTTCAGAGTCTTAAAGCATCTCCCACACAATGGCTGTCACAGGAAGAAAAACAACTCTACAGTATGTATCTTGACTGAGTGTGATACCTTGAGAAGGATATAACACAGGTAAGCAGTATTCCAACTGTGGATGTACAACATGATCTAATCACTAGAAAACAGCACATAACCCCCAAAGAAGGAACATACTATTATAAAAAAGGAGAAAAAGGGTGCTTTACATTCTTCAAAATTTTAATACCATAAAAGACAAAAGATTAAGAATAACTTCAGATTAAGAAATGAAGTATCTGCTCATGGGCTGGATTCTGTCCTGGACAAGGGGGGGAAAAAGCTATAAAAGACATTAAGATAATTGATAAAACTGGAACATGGACCATAGATTAAAATACTGTACTAATGTTAAAAGGACTGGAGATGCAGCTCAGTGGTAAAGCACTTGCCTAGCATATCCGAGGCCCTGGGTTCAATCCCTAGTACCCGAGAGAAAAGAAATTACATGGAAAACAAACAAAAAGCAAGAAACCAATGTTAAATTTCCTAACTTTCCTATATTATGGTTATGTAAGAAAATAAGCCTGTTCTAAGGAAGTATCACTTAGGTTTTACGGGGTAAAAGAGCATGAAATGTCAGTCTCCTCTTAAATGATTCATAACGAATAATAAAGCAAGAGAAAGATAAATATAAAGAGATGATACAATAAATATGGTGAATATTAAAAATTAATGATCTAAATAAAGGAAAATATACAAGTTCTCTTTTATTATTCTTGCGAGTTTTATGTAAGTTAAGAAATTATTTCAGACTGGGCATGGTGGCACATGCCTATAATCGCAATGACGCAGGAGGAGTTTAAGCCCAGCCTTGGCAACTTAGTGAGACCCTGTTTCAAAATAAAAAATAAAAAGGGATGGGGATATCTCTCAATGGTGAAATATCCTTAGATTCAATCCCCAGTATCACAAAAAAAAAGAAATTTTTTTCCCCAGTGCTAGGGTATACAACACTTGACCACTATACACAAAGGCCCTGGATTCAATCCCCACTAACACCAAAAAAAAAAAAAAAATTTCTTAAAAAGTTCATACAGTCTTTCCCTTGCGAGAAAATTCTTCTTAAAGATTAAGCTTATCCAATTGTGTCTGAAGTCAAAAAGTTGAAATGACTAGCCTAAAGAGCAAAAATTTCAAAGAGATTAAGATAACTTTCCCTTATCTTTATTATGAGGCACTGGTTTCAATACATCTAAATTCACAGAGGAAAAAAAATATAACAACCATTTGACAAATCAGAATATAAAAAATATATGTGAGGAAAGATCAATTATACCTAATAACTTTTTCCAGGATTTGATGAGAGATTTTGCTAAAGATGTAACTTCTTCATCTGTACTCTGCTTGCGAATAGCATTAACTGACATTCCAATTCTTGTGGACTGCAAGGAAACAACAAAAAAATTTGTACACCAATTATTTCAAACAACTGGTATTTCACCCATACTTTATTTTTTTCTCAGATTCCTATTTCTACTTCAAAATAAAATAACACTTCAATTATTTGAATTCTTATAATAGCATACTATATGGACTTAAGGTATATACATCTTCAAACCAGAAACTAAACTCATCCATTTCCTATCACTGAGATCTGTAAGTATTCAATGTGCTACTTTAAGAAGGCTTGTTAACAAATGAGATGAAATCAGTCTCTCCACAAGGAGAACTGAGAACAAAATATAAAATGTACTTGTATATAAGGCATGCTGAAACAGTCATGACCAATATATGTACCTCTTAGCTTCTATACATTCTTCTCCACACAGTACTTCATAGAGCACCTGCTGCAACTTAAAATAAAGCTATTCAACAACAACTACCACTAACATGTTTAATAGGAGATTTTGGAGAGTGGAGGATATGTAACAAGTATACAATCACAGATATTTAAATGAACTCCACAAAATATAGATAAAATTTTTACGTGATAAAATTATGTGCCTAAGATTATACCCAAAGCATCCACATTCATTAATTTCCTACAACCCTTCAAAGTTGATATTATTATCCTTATTTTTAAAGATGAAGAGACTGGAAGTATCAATAAATAACTTGCTCAGCATTACACAATTGTTAATTGGTAAGGCTCAGATTTTAATATAGGTTTGTCCACCTCCAAACAGTCCATGCTATTTTCAACTCAAAGATTTTCAAACTGTGCTCAAAGAACACAAAAGGTATGACAGCCCAATTATTGATGATAAATAAAAAATGGTAAATTATTACTAACTTCAGATTGTCAATAGACAATCTTTCAAAACATATGGTCTATGGAAGAAAACAAACAAACAAAAGAAAGTCTTAGTAGAAATAAAGAAGAAGGGAATCCATGCTATAAGATCTGAGGCAGAAAAATAAATGGTTACTTAAGGTTTTCTTCTAAATTATAAAGTTTTCAGCAAAAAGATTCAGGACAGTTTTGTTCAAGAATTTAGAACATGCTATTGGCTAGAATATTCTATGCTACATAGCGACCCCATAGTTTTAAAGCCCCCAAATGGTTTGGGGTTATCAAAGCAACTTCTGGAGGGATTTTCGTTTTGTTTGTATGGGAACTGAACCTAGGAGCACTTAGTATCCTCATCCCTTTATCTTTTATTTTGAGGCAAGTCCTTGCTAAATTACCCAAACTGGCCTTGAACATGCAATTCTCCTGGCTCAGCCTCCCAAGTCACTGGGATTATAGATGTATTTTTTGAATGAGTGGAGGAAATAACTCAAGTTACTAACATAGTTCTGAAGTTTAGGACTAATATAGATTGGCCAAGAAAATGGCATTTTTGGAGAGGTTTACAGGATAGCAAGAATATTAGGAAAAGATTAACAAATTGTGTGTTGTGTGCTTTGTAAGTGTCACAGGATGTTCTGATTGCTAAAAATCAATGATAATCTCATTTAACACTAAGAAAATCCATACTGAGAATTTTTTTTTTTGGTACTGGAGCGTGAACTCAGGGACACTCAACCACTGAGCCACATCCTCAGCCCTATTTTATGTTTTATGTAGAGACAGGGTCTCAATGAGTTGCTTAGCGCCTCGCTGTTGCTAATGCTGGCTTTGAATTCCCGATTCTCCTGTGTCAGCCTCCCTAAGTGCTGGGATTACAGGCTTGCACCATCGTGCCTGGCTGAGAATAAGTTTACTTATAATAAACATGCTTTCCTAAGGAAGAGATTGTCCAGTCAAACTAATAAGAAATGAGGCTGGGGAGGCAGAATGAAAAAAATATTTGAGGTGTGTTTCTATTTCCTCTAGAAATTATTCTGGGGAGAATGGAAAAAAAGTAGACAGAAGGAAGGATTAGGAAACCATTTACTTGGATAACTTGGTTTAGATTTGCCTCTAAAAATTCTTTAGGCTCTAGGAATTTTTTCCTAAAATGGGTTATATTAAGAATTACAGGATATAATAGATGGACTATAAAAAAGTGTTTTGTGTCCAAGAAACTATGAGGTTAACAGCTTTCTTGACTGAATGACTAGTGAAAATATTTTTTAAATTTTTATTTTTTAGGTGTAGGTGGACAGAATATCTTTATTTTATTTTTATGTGCTGCTGAGGATCGAACCCAGTGCCTCACGCGTGCTAGGCAAGCACGCTACCACTGAGCCATAACCCCAGCCCGAAAATTTTTAATATAAATCATACATTATGAAAATCAAGCTGAGAAAATATGTTTTTGCCCAAGGACCCTACAGAACATTAGATATACAAGTTAAAAAGACATTACCTTGAAAAGGTGAAGAGTGTAGCACATTAAACAGACTTAGAGAATCAGTTGCATATTGACAGTAAGGCAGAAAGTAAAGAGTTCTAAAACTAAGAAATACTTTAACATCACAGGAAATAAGCAGATTGGTGGGCTCAAGAATAAAAATACCCTTCATGATCACTCATGAGTTTTTGCCAAAATGATTTAAAGACAGACACTAAATCTTAAGGCAAAAGTATATCACTGCCAGGTAAAAATATCACATGCCTGTAATCCTACTTACTTGGGAAGCTAAGGCAGGAAAATCAGAAGTTCAAGCCCAGCCTGGGCAATTAGCAAGATCTTGTCTCAAAAAAGATAAAAAGGGCTGGGCTGGGGATGTAACTCAACAGTAGAACACTTCTGGGTTCAACCCCTAGTACTGTGCCCTCCCCCAAAACAAAGCATGTAACTACTATACAGCTACTGTAAAATATATATATAATATTATATACATGCATATATAAAATACAGCTACTATAAAACATTGTTGAAAGAAATTAAAGACAACCTAAAGAAAACATATCCTATGTTTAAGGATTAGAAAACTTAACAGATCACAATGATAATCAAGATAAACTAGATTCAAGACAGGTGTAGTGGCACAGGTCTTTAATTTCAGACTCCAACGCTGAGGTAGGAGGATCAAAACTTTCAGACAAGTCTCAGCAACTTAGCAAGGCCCTAAGAAACTTGGCCAGACTCTCTCAAAACTAACTAACTAAATAAATTAATTATTTGATTAATTAAAATAAAAAAGGGCTGGGGATGTAGCTCAGTGGTTAAGCACCCCTGGGGTTCAATTCCTGGTGCGAAAAAGAAAAAAGGAAAGAAATTATAGATTCAATGTAATCCCTATAAAAATTTCACGTGCCTTTTGTGGAAAAATTGTCAAGCTTATCCTAAGGTTCATATGGAGCCATGTGTGGTGGCTCAAGCCTGTAATCCCAGCACTATGGGAGGCTGAGACAGGATAATCACAAGTTCAAAGCCAGTCTCAGCAACAGGGAGGCACTAAGCAAATCAGTGAGACCCTGTCTACATAAAACACAAAATAGGGATGAGGATGTGGCTCAGTGGTAGAGTACTCCCAAGTTCAATCCCAGGTGAAGGAAGGGAAGGAAGGCAAGGAAGGAAGGAAGGAAGGAAAGACACTAAAATTCATATGGCAATGCAAAAAACCCAAATAGCCAAAACAATCTTGGGAAAGAAAAAGCTGAAAAACTCACAATTCCTGATTTTAAAACATACTACAAGGGCTGGGGTTGTGGCTCAGTGGTAGAGTGCTTGCCTCACATGTGTGAGGCACTGGGTTTGATCCTTAGCACCACATAAAATAAATAAATAAAGATATTATGTCCATCTACAACTAAAAAAAATTTTTTTTTTTTTAAATACTACAAGGGCTGGGATTGTAGCTCAGGGGTAAGAGCGCTTGCCTCGCATGCGTGAGGCCCTGGGTTCAATCCTCAGCACCACATACAAAGCAATAAAATAAAGACATTGTGTCCATCTACAACTAAAAAGCAAAATATTTAAAAAAATAAAAATAAAAAAAAAATAAAAATACTACAAAGCTACAGTAATAAAGAGAGCATAGTACTAACATAAGGAGAGACATGATATGAATGGAAGAGATTAGACTCTGAAAATAAACAAGGACAAATTGATACTAAAAAAGATGTCAAGACAATTCACTGGAGGAAAAAAAAAATCTCACCAAATGCTGCTGGAACAACTAGATATTTATATGAAAAGAATGAAATCAGAGCTGGATGTGGTGGTGCATGCCTATAATTCCAGCAACTCAGAAGGCTCAGGCAGGAAGATCTCAAGTTCAAAGCCAGCCTCAGTAATTTAGCAAGGTCCTAAAAGCAACTCAGCAAGACCCCAGTAAAATATAAAAAAGGGCTGGGATGTGGCTCAGTGGTTAAGCATCCCTCAGTTCAATCCCTGGTACCAAAAAAAAAAAGAGAGAGAATGAAATCAGAACTTTTCCTTATGCCACACACAAAAATTAACTCAAAATGAAAAGGAGTAAATCTTTGTGACCTTGGATTAGGCAATGGTTTCTTAAATATGACAACTAAAGCACAAGCAACAAAAGAAAAACAAATTTGACTAAACAAAATTTTAAAATTTTGTGCTTCAAAGAGCACCATCAAGAAGTAAAGAATTAAGCCGGGCGCGGTGGCTCAAGCCTGTAATCCCAGCATTTAGGGAGGCTGAGACAGGAGAATCACGAGTTCAAAGCCAGCCTCAGCAACGGCGAAGCGCTAAGCAACTCAGTGAGTCCCTGCCTCCACATAAAACAAAAAATAGGGCTGGGGATGTGGCTCAGTGGTCGAGTGCCCCTGAGTTCAATCTCCAGTACCAAAAAAAAGAAGTAAAGAATCCACAGGAGATAATATTTGCAAATTTTGTATCTGATAAGGAACTGTATTTAAACAAAGAACTATTATAAGTCAATAATAAAGATGCAATACAATTTAAAGATGGGCAAAGGGTCTAGCTAGACATTTTTCCAAACAAGAAGACATAGAGAAGGACAAGTACTTGAAAAGATGCTCAAAATCATTAAGTAATTAGGGAGGTGGAAATCAATACCACTTCACATCCACTAAAAAGGCTATAATCAAAAACAGACCATAACTGTTGGCAAGAATGAAACTAAAACCCTCATTTACTGCTACTGGGAATGTAAAATGGTGTAGCCACTTGAGAAAACATTCTGTCAGGTCTTCATAATGTTAAACATAGTTACTACACAACCCAGCAATTTTACTTGCAGGTATTTACCCAAGATCAAAAAAAAAAAAAAAAACATGTTCACATAATCTGTACATAAACATGTCTAAATGTCCATTAACTGACGAATGTATACAGGTGGTACATACACACAATGGAATATTACCCATAAAAAGGTATAGAGTTCTGATACATGTTACATGAATGAACCCTGAAAATATGCTAAGTCAAAGAAGCGAGACACTACAGTCATATACTGTATGATAAATGAATTCTCCAGGATAGGCAAATCCATATAAAGAAAATGGATTAGTGGTTTCCATAGGATAAAAGGAAGGAGACCAAACAGGGAAAAATGGAGAATGACTGCTAAAAGTATAGGGTTTCTTTTTAGAGTAAAAAAAAAAGTTCTAAAATTTGATTATGGTGAAGATAGCAGAATTCTTTGAATATGTTAGAAAACCATTGAATGGAATATTTTAAAGGAATAAGTTATACAGCATAAGAATTATTATCAATAGAGACATTTAAAAAATCCAGTTATATTTACTGTCCTTTCAATAAGCTCTATGAAGGCAGGGACACTTGTTCACCACATAGAATTCAGCACATAGAATAATACCTAGCACACAGTAGGCCCTAAATTATAATTATTGAATGAAAGAATCTACTATATATTTTAAAAATCTACAACATTAGCCCAATCTATAGTAATATTTGTCCTCTACTTCCTGACCTTCAAAACATACCAGTATTCTGCTGTCACTCCCTACACTAACTGTGAATGCCAGTATGCTATTTAGTTTTCATTTGATTTAACCAGTGTGCTATATCTGAACAGTTTATTCTTCCTGGAGGATCTAATCCACTCCTATGCTATTAAGTTCCCAAATAGTTTCTAAACTTTCCTTTCTCCAACACTGTATAGAGCTGTTTACACATACTCCTACTGAGACTGAAATTGAATAAAATTTAAAATTCAGTTCTTCAGTCCCATTTCAAGCACTCTAGCCTGATGTGGTTGGTAACTACCATAGACACAGAGACATCAAATATTTCCATCATTGCAGAAACTTCTGTTTGACAGGGCTGCTCCAGATACAATCAACTATTAGACATCTACAACTATTAGTATTTTTTCATGGGCATCTCAAATCCCAGTGTGTCCAAATCATCCTTTCTCTCTTCATGCTCTGCCTTACTTCTTTCTTATCCCAATTACACCTTCAAATCACCTTTTTGATATTTTCCTATACTGTTAATAAATGGCACTATCTACCCAGTCACCATTTCAAAAGTCTCAAGTCACCCTAAATTCCTCCTCTCCTTCACCTGGATCTAAACAGCTACCAATTCTTATATTTTCCTCCATTATAAAACTCTTCTTCTACTTCTCTTTCTTTTCTTTTTTTTTATTGGGTACTGGAGATTGAACTCAGGGGCACTTGACCACTGAGCCACATCTCCAGCCCGATTTTGTGGTTTAATGTAGAGACAGGGTCTCACTGAGTTGCTTAGCGCCTCGCTGTTGCTGAGGCTGGCTTTGAACTGGCGATTCTCCTGTCTCAGCCTCCCTAAGTGCTGGGATTACAGGCTTGCGCCACCGCACCCAGCTTTCTTCTTCTATTTCTATTGCTAATATCTGGTTCAAGCCCTTATCATCTGAATACCTTGTTGCATTAGTCAATAAGTCTTCCTGTCTCTATCCTCCAACTTCTTCTAATGTACAAATCTGGACATGTACTTCCTACCTAATATCTTTTGGTAGTACTGCTCTTGGGAATACATGTGAAGCCCTGCATGCCATCATGCCTCCATTTTCAAACCTGTTGTAACTAGCTCTTCCTTGAACTTTACTTCCCCTAACATGCAACACTGTTTCCTCTACTGAAATACTAGCCCTCCTTGCCCTAGCTGCTATTCATCTTTTGAGATTTTAGCTTTATCACCCATTTGAAAGCTTTTTTGAACCTTTCCAACTAAGTGATCAGACTAAGAAGCGAACTTCTTTATGCTTCCTCCTTCCCCAAATGAACAATATAGACTTCCACCTGGGTATTTATGTGTTTGTTTACATGCTGGTTTTCCTCTCTTAGACTTTAAGCTTAGTAAGACTTTATCTGATTCATCTTTATAAACCCAGCAAAATTCAAATGTTTCTTAAATACATAAGACCTTCCAAAATAAGAAGTCTATGAGAATATTTGATAGGTATAAATGAAAACCATATTCAACCTCCATACCCTCTGTAACTCTACACACTTTTTTTTTTTTAAATATTTTTTATTTTTTTAGTTGTAGGTTGACAGAGTATCTTTATTTTTATGTGGTGCTGAGGATCGAACCCAGTGCTTCATGCGTGCTAGGTGAGCACGCTACCACTGCGCCACAATCCCAGCCCCACTCTACACACTCTTAAATGCATGCTAGGATTGCTAAATTGTCTAGGTGGATAAGGTACATCTCAAAAGGAAGTTTATTCTCAGAGTTGATTTGAAGAGAAGCCTCTGGTCCCTGGACAGGAATTTGAACTGAGAAGATAATACCACATGACTTTATTCCTTTCTCTTTCTTAAGTCTATATTTAGAGGAGGCATTCTTTAACTTTTTTTTTGTACCAAGGATCCCCTACTTTGGTAGTGTGGTAAACTGAATGTACCCTTTTCTCAGAATGCTTTTTAAATGCATTAAATGAAATGAAAGAATAACAAGAAAACCAATTTATAATATGTAATTCTAAAATATTTTAAAATTTAATGAAATAATTTATCTGCCCCCTTGTTAAAACATTAAATAGGATATAGCATAAGGTATAATAGCAACCATTATGATGAGCTAAAACGGATTAACACATTTGCAATTATACATTAACAGAAGTTAAAATATTTGTGATCTTTTATAGTCATAAACACTGCTAATACAATGGCAGTTTACTGCCTTTATAATTCAAAGAACTGCTCAATTTGTTAGATATTAGTGAAAATAAATGCAGGACTTTTAACCCAAAGCATATTCACACACTCCTACAACTCCTTGTTAATTTCTGACTTAATGAAATAAATAGAAATATCAAGGAAGACACTATGGATAATAACATGTA
Source organism: Geosciurus inauris (assembly GCA_004024805.1). NCBI lineage: Eukaryota > Metazoa > Chordata > Mammalia > Rodentia > Sciuridae > Geosciurus > Geosciurus inauris. The sequence continues at coordinate 14,015 of PVHX01021818.1, forward strand.
TCTAGCCCAGATTCATGTTATTGACTATGTTTACTTTTATTTCTTTTTTTTGGTACTGGGGACTGAACTCCAAGGTGCTTTACCACTAAGCAACATCTCCATCCCTTTTTATTTTTTGAGAGAGGTTCTGGCTAAGTTGTGATCTTGAACTTGTGATCCTCCTGCCTCAATTTCCTAAGTTGCTAGGATTACAGGGCATGCACCATCATGCCCAGTTTTACTTTCCTTTTTAACATTTTGACTTCTGTTAAAATTTCATTTTTTTAGGCTTGATGGAATATTAAAATAAGACTTCAGTAACACATCTATATAATGTGTACATATTTGATGTTCCATTATGTACATGCTTGGGTGGTATAAACAAAGTAAGAAGATATGGAAACTAGAGAAGAAAAAGGAAAAGTGGGATAATCTCATGAAAATCAAAGGGATCAGAGCGTCAGGAGAGAGGGAGGGAGAGTACAGGGTAGTGATATTGGCCAAATTATACTGTTATATTACGCATGTAAGAATACTGAACAACAAATCCCACCATCATGTACAACTATGATGCACCAATAAAAAATGTGAGGGGAAAAGTTCTCACTCAATGACAAAAGGGGGAAAAAAAAGGACAGAGAGAAGAGTAACCCACACTGGCATCCTCACCCTGAGGCTACAATTATGATAGCAATAGCTACACATGATAGACCGAAGCAGTCATACTGGTACTGAAAATGTTTATTTTATAACAACTACCAATTTAAGAATTGTGATACATATGAGCACATACCTGTAATAATTCCAGGGTCATGGGAATATTCTTAAGCTCCTTTAGCAAATCCAGTGCTCCAGCCTATAAAATAAAATAATTTTATATTAAATTCCCATAACACTGAAGCAGAGACAAGCCAACTAAATTACTCGCAATGGCTCATTTATTCATGTGAGAACAAAGATACACATATGCATAAACACATATACACATATACAGTGTCTCTCAAATGGGGGTTGAAACTCATCAGATCATAAAATCCACTTATGGATCATAAGTTATGACCAGTACTTTTGAAGTAATTGATATGTGTTGTTTTGTCAAAGTATTTGTTTATATGTGTACTCTGAATAGAAATGTAAAATTTCCAAATTTCCATGGAGAATACCTGCCTAAGAAAGGAACCAACCCTGAGAAAGGGGGAGTGAGGTCCAAAAATGTCGCAGCCCCTCTATCATTCACTCATGCACAGAGAGAGTAGCAAAGGGCATCTCTGCTAGAATTCTCACTAAGTTTTTCTGTATCTCACTGTTCTGTATCTCAGAACATACTGTTTACCTGGTTCCTGCATAGCAGATAAGAGTTGAATCTGAAAGAAAATTAAGAATTAAGATCCATATTAAGCCTACAATCCTACCCAATGCCAATTCTCATCTCAAGCTTTACCACATAAGATGATAAAGAGGGGGGCTGGGATTGTGGCTCAGCGGTAGAACGCTTGCCTCGCATGTGTGAGGCCCTGGGTTCGATCCTCAGCACCACATACAAAGCAATAAAATAAAGACATCATGTCCATCTACAACTAAAAAAATATTAAAAAAAAAAAAAAAGATGATAAAGAGGGAAGAAATAAAAGACTTATGGCAGAATTACAGAAAGCACCTAGCGTTAAAAAAGGAATAAAATTAGATGAGAACCAACAGCACCACCTATAGTTTTTGGCCAAACACTTCAATTTGATATTTATTTAATCTCATATTTCATCTCATACATGCACTTAAATCATATTTCATTTACAGTAATACTTAATGTACTATAGACACATCATCTACCAGCAATAAAGGAAAAACTATTAAATTATGATACAATAGTTTCTTAGCACTTTTTTAAACCTTTGCTTATTGAAAGAAATTTTTTAGACTTGGAATTTTTAATCATGTCACTTTCTATATATATAAAATAAAAAATAAGCAAAACAAGCCGGGCGTGGTGGCTCAAGCCTGTAATCCCAGCACTTAGGGAGGCTGAGACAGGAGAATCGCGAGTTCAAAGCCAGCCTTGGCAATGGTGAGGCACTAAGCACCTCAGTGAGACCCTGTCTCTACATAGAACACAAAATAGGGCTGGGAGTGTGGCTCAGTGGTCGAGTACCCCTGAGTTCAATCCCCAGTACCAAAATAATAATAATAATAATAATAATAAGCAAAACAAATTGGCTAAAGTATTAATAAAACTACTTCACATTCAGTATAAGGTGCTTATGAATCTTTTTCTTTTTTCGACTCAGATTCAACAATATCTGTTTTTAGCCCCCAAAAGTTGTATCAAAAATACTAGTAATTCACAAAAGAATGCAGAAAAGAGAGAACACCATTAGCTCCCAGGCTGCCTTTGTAGTGCACAGAGCAACTTTTCACTTCTACTGCTGTTCACAAGCATTCAGTCCCTCCAGGTTCAAGAGTGCTCCACTAATGTGTCTCCGATTTTTTTCTAAGCCAATGAGATCCATTCCACAAGTTTTGATATTGGGTTTCATGTTCTTGCGAAAACACATCACAACAGTCATCTGGCCAACCATACTGGAAACATCCTGCTTTTTAAAATAACTATAATCTGAAAACTAGGTACCTTACAAATCAACAAAACACATCATATCCAGACTCTGGGATTGTAGCTCAGTGATAGAGCACTTTCCTTGCATGTGTGAGGCACTAGGTTCGATCCTCAGCACCACATAAAAATAAATAAATAAAATAAAGATATTGTGTCCATCTACAACTAAAAAAAAAAGAACAAGCAAGAACTTTCAATGATACCGTATTTACTAAATAAAGGCTTCTAGCTACGTAACTGTTCCATCTAAAATTGATTCACATTAGATCACACCTTCCAGAATAAAATAGCAATAACTTTTCTTCTGGCGACATAAATAAAGGTCATTTTATTTCATTTATTTTTCTTTTTGTGTGGTGCTAGGGATTGAACTCAGGACCTTATACATGCTGGGCAAGCAACTCTGCCACTGAGAATACATCCCTAGTCCCCTTTTTATTTTATTTTATTTTGAGACAGGTTCTCACTAAATTGCTCAAACTGACCTCCAATTTGCAATCCTGCTTCAGTTTCCCAAGTAGCTGGGATTACAGACATGCACCACAGCACTCTGGCTAGATCATTTTTACTTAATTCAGTACCTCACAAACAAAATTTTAAGTTCAACAGGAATTACAAAACAGATTACTACAAAGGGTTTTTTAACACACTGCTTACAGATAATTTCTGATCTTAAACTGCTATAAATGTTTTTTAATCAGAGGCACTGAAAAACATCAACTTATAATTTATTATTAAACAAGAATTTCTATAGTATTACATTTTGGGGAGCAAATGAGGTTTTCAATTGCTTATTTGCAAATTCCCAAACCAAAAACCTTCAACAACCAAAAAGTTATAGATTTCTCATAGGCTTTTAATAACTCACTTGGTAGCAAAACCTAATCTCAACAGATGTAAAGCTATTTATACTCTACTTATTCCACTTAATGTAAGAGTACTGCATTTCACTATAGAAATGTTAATATCTGATTACTAAAAACTGCCCATATTCAACTAAAGGGTGTTACAAAATATGTAATGATATACCATATTATTTTATAAAATCTGAAAAATTTGGAATTCCTTAATATACCAGACCCTAAGGACTTTAACAGATTATGAACTTGTATCCTCTACCTACCATGGGCATTACTTCTACTCACATCTTTATTGACTTTCTGATGCATTTCTGACTACAGATCAATCAGAAAGGAAGGAAAAAAATCATACTTCCAGGATTTTCTTACAAAAAAGTCTCTCCTGAGGCTTATATAATGCCATCTGGTATATATAAAGTTGGTTCTTCTAACACATTAGCAATGTGACATATGGTTTAGGTTGTTTGCCAAGTAGAAGCAATAGATTTACATTAATTTCAATACTTTCTATTCAGACCTCTTTAGTGAAACTGGTTTTAAAGATACAGATCTTGGCACTAAGAAAAAAGCTACACTGGGGCTGGGGTTATAGCTCAGTGGTACCGTGCTGGCCTAGCACGTGTGAGGCACTGGGTTCGATCTTCAGCACCACATAAAAAAAATAAAATAAAATAAAAGCCGGGCGAAGTGGCTCAAGCCTGTAATCCCAGCACTTAGGGAGGCTGAGACAGGAGAATCGCGAGTTCAAAGCCAGCCTTAGCAATGGCTAGGCGCTAAGCACTCAGTGAGACCCTGTCTCTACATAAAACACAAAATAGTGCTGCAGATGTGGCTCAGTGGTCGAGTGCCCGAGTTCAATCCCCGGTACCAAAATAAAATAAAATACTCTGTCCACTTACAACAAAAAAATAAATATTGATAAAGAAAAAAGCTACATTAACACTGATAGGATAAAAAACTATGACCCTTTTCTCATAATTATACTGTTTTCTAACCAACAGAAACAAAATTTCAGTGCTGAAGATGTAGCTCACATGAGGAAAGTTTACCTAGCATGCACAGGTCCTGGGTTCAATTCCTAATATAATAATAATAATAATAATAATAATTATAATTCACTTAAGCTTCTTTAAGAAACAACTACGGGCTGGGGTTGTGGCTCAGTGGTAGAGTGCTCATCTAGCACATGTGAAGTACTAGGTTCCACCACATAAAAATAAATAAAATAAAGATATTGTGTCCATCTACAACTAAAATATTTTTTAAAAAACTATGATGATCTGAATGAGTGAAACAGGCAAAAAGCAGATGTTTATTGACATTAATTTAGTGCCGACAACCTTTGGTGTTTCCTATATGTCAGGTAGTCTGTGAAATACTTTACATGTATTACTTCATTCCACCTTCATACTAAACACTAGGGACACAGGAAATCTAGTATCTTTACTTTGCAGACAAACAAACAAACAAAACAGAAACCAAGAATGTTAAGAAAGAAACCTCAACAAGGTCATTTGATTACTAACTAGAAAAGGTAAGACTTACCTCATTTCTGTCAAATTATACTCTATTGCCTCTCAAAAAAAACTCATTAACACTATGTACCAAGCTCTGTTCTGTGCCAATGATACAGCAGTGCACAAGATAGAAAACCTTTCTGATTTCAGGGAATTTTATTTTTTTTGGTGCTGGGGTTTGAACCCAGGGCCTGACACTCTACCACTGAGCTATTACACCTCCAGTCCCAGGTGATTGTAAAATGAACAGAAATCTTTGAGTATCTACTTCAAATTCTCAATTATACAGGGAAAAAAAGCAAGGAAGCAAAGCAATGCAACACAACTTAAACGAGAAATGGCAACTGACTTGCCCGATGTCACACCAGTGGGTAGTGTAACAGCAAGTACAAGAACTACAGTTCTGACTCTCAAATCACCACTCTTTCCATTCTATTAGTCCCCCAGTTCTCAAGTGAACAGCATTACTAAACAAGAAGCTGCATTCTATCCTTTACCAATCATCACTTGCCTCCAAATGCCAAGTTGATTATATTGCAACATTTCCTATAGATAATGATGCAAGAAGAAGAAAGACTCGACTTTATAACTCCCAAAGTCATATTTAGTTCACAGTACTGACTGAAAACTAAACTACTGCTATCACACTATTTTATTACATTGTTGGTGCTTCTGTTAACAGAAAAAAGTGCTTTTACAAAACATGGTATTCAACTTGTACTGAGTGCCCAGTATGTATAAGACTGTAAAATACAGACATTCCTCTCAAGGAGATATAAACAAGGGAACAAGAGAGGCCTTAACGGTAAGAACATGGCTATATAGAGATTCAAATCCATTCTCTTGTTTCCTAATTATATTATCTTGGGAATGTTTTTTGTCCTTGATTAGTTTCAACTTCTTCATAAGCATAATACACTGACATGAGTAAATGAAATGGTCAAATGAGATAACAGATGAAGTATCAAAATAGAGAAGGCCTGACATATAGGAGACAGTTAATAGAAGTATAAAGATATGAAATTATTTATTTCTACCATAAAGAGCCATAAGGTAGCATTTTAAGTGAGCATATTTAAGTTCAATCAATTCAAACACTTCTTCAGGATTTATGATGAGACTGCAAGGTTAAAAAAAATTAAGATTTAATTTAAAAAAAGAAAATACTAAATTATAAATTTTTGAGTTACAGCTTAGAAACATTACTATAAACTAGGAATTCTAATTTCACTATGCCATGTCAAATTTATAGCTACACTTCACAAAAAACAAAAGTACCAAAAGAAAAAATACATAAATTCAACTTCATCAAAATTAAAAGCTTTTGTATTTGAAAGGACACTAACCAGACTGAAAAGACAACCCACAGAATAGGAGACTATCTGCCTATCCCATAACAGATAAGGGTCTAGTATTCAGAATATAAAAAATGCTTGCTGCTGCTGCTGCTGCTTCTTTTTTTTTTTGGTACTGAGGATTGAACTCAGGGGTACTCGACCACTGAGACACATCCCCAGCCCTATTTTGTGTTTTATGTAGAAACAGGGTCTCCCTGAGTTGCTTAGCGCCTCGCCTTGGCTGAGGCTGGCTTTGAACTCGCGATTCTCCTGTCTCAGCCTCCCTAAGTGCTGGGATCACAGGCTTGAGCCACCGCACTCGGGTAAAACATGCTTACTTCTTGATAATAAAAAGACAACCCAACTAAAAAACAGGCAGGGCTGCAGATGTAGCTCAGTGGTAAGTCACTTGCCTAGCATGCAAAATGACCCCGGTTTAATCACCAACACCACAAAAAAAAGGAGGGGGGTATGACAAAAAGGTTTGCAAAGGATTTGAATAGACAATTCAAAAAAGTCATAAAAATGGTCAAGCAACAAAATGATGTTCCTAAGGGAAATGCAAATCAAAACCACAATGATACCACTTTACACTCATTAGGAAGATTATAATCAAAATAACAGAGCCAGGCCTGGTGGCCCATGCCTATAATTCCAGCAGCACAGGAAGCTGAGGCAGGAGGATTGCGAGTTCAAAGCTAGCCTTAGCAAAATCGAGACACTAAGCAACTCAGTTAGACCCTATCTCTAAATAAAATACAAAACAGGGCTAGGTGTATGGCTCAGTGGACGAGTACCCTGAGTTCAATCTCCAATACCCACCCCCACAAAAAAACTGTTGGTGAAGATGGGTGAAATTGGAATCTTCACTCACTGCCGGTGAGAATGTAAAATGGTGCATCCACTTTGAAAAACACTGAATCTGGGGCTGGGGTTATGGCGCAGTGGTAGCGTGCTCGCCTAGCACGCGTGAGGCACTGGGTTCGATCCTCAGCACCACATAAAAATAAAATAAAAGATATTCTGTCCACCTACAACTAAAAAAATATTTAAAAAAAAAGAAAAGAAAAACACTGAATCCTTTGTTTGGTAGTTCCTCAAAAGGTTAAACAGGATTAAGGATGCAGCTCAATGGTAGACTGCTTGTGGAAACCTTGCCTCACATGTATGAAGCCCTGGATTTGATCCCTAGCACGACCAAAAAACAAATAAGCAAAAGAGTTAAACATAAGTACCACATGACTTAGTAATTCTACTCCTAGATATATACTTACAGAAATAAAAGCATACATCCCACCCAAACGTTTGTACAGGAATGTGCTTAACAGTAGCATTATTCATATAGTCAAAATGTAGAAGTAGTCCAAATGTTACAGGATGAAAAAACAAAATGTGGTATTTATCCCCCAAGTGCCATAGAGCAGGCCTGTAATCCTAAGTTACTCCCAGTTACTCAGGAGGGTAAGGCAGGAGGATCACAAGTTGGAGGCCAGCCTAAGCAACTGAGGGAAACCTTGTCTCAAAATAAAAGATAAAAAGGTACTGGGTTCAATCCCCAGTACCACCAAGAAAAAAAAAAAAGTGTCAGTACAGTGGAGTACTATTCAACAACTACAACAAAAAAGATTAGCCTTTAAAATATTATATATAAGTTAAAGAAGCCAGTCATAAAAGACCACATGCAATATCACTGATATGAAATTTCCAGAACAGGCAAATACCAAGGGATAGAAAGCATATAGTGGTTCTTGCCAGAGTTTTAACTTCCTAAGTTCTCATTTTTAGGATGGGAATAATATTTATTTTGCAAAGCTGTCTGAGCAATAAAGGAGCTAAGTTAGGTAAATACTATACTTGGTAGAATACCTGGCTGAGTAACAGCACAATAAATGATATTTTTATTTTTACCTAAGTGTGACACCTACAGTTCTATTAAAACAAAATGATATCCAAAACAGCACTTAAATTTGTCAAGTGAGATAACAACTATTCAAGCAAAGTTTCCTCTCATATAAAAATACAAAATATAGCCGGGCGCGGTGGTGCAAGCCTGTAATCCCAGCACTTAAGGAGGCTGAGACAGGAGGATCGCGAGTTCAAAGCCAGCCTCAGCAATGGCGAGGCACTAAGAAACTCAGTGAGACCCTGTCTCTACATAAAACACAAAATAGGTCTGGGGATGTGGCTCAGTGGTCGAGTGCCCCTGAGTTCAATCTCCAGTACCAAAAAAAAAAAAAAAATATATATAACACATAAGAGAAAAATCCACACACCACAGGGGGTGAAAAAATCTTCCTTAAGTCTACAACCCCCTCAAACAACTTCTAAACATTTAGAAAGATATCTGTGGGTTGATTGCGTATTTTAGGGAGAAGGGAGGAGTACCATTCTGACCTTTCTCTTTATTTCATCAGCCTGTCTGAATTTCTAAAGCATAGACAGGAAAATGAAAGAGAAACAAAAAAATTTTAAAGCCTTTCCTTAGGAGAGGGGGACAAGTTTTCATACTGGTTAAGTTCTGAACTATCAGAAAACTTATTTGGTATGAAAAACTGGACTTAAAGATTACCTGGAGTTTATCCTTAATCTCTCCCAGATGGATTACTAAAGATCAATTTGAGAACTGAACATAAATACATACTTTTCTTCTTCATACTTCTCCACTAAGAAATTGCTTATCTTAAGAACTATGTATTACAAAGAAAGGGAAGAAAGAAAAATAAATGCCTAACATATTAGATGATTAAAGGATACACTCATAGCCTGAATTAACAGAAAAAAAATCATGCATTTTTCCCCCCCATGGAAGCTTCTACTGCGGGAATCGGGAGAACTCCAGGAAGCAAGGAAATTTCCCTATTTCAAAATAAAAGAAGTTAAACCTATCAAATAAGCAGGACTCATCATTTGTGGCAAAGAATAAAACAGCTCAATTTTTTAAAAAAAGGCACAGGTAATATCTGGAACAGAAAACAAACAGGAAATACTTTAAAAGGCCAAACTTGCAAATACAGATTATCAGGGCATGAAGTAAAATGCTGGGTAATGCACCTATTAAAGGAAAAAGAGGAACAGAGGATGTTTGAAATCTTAAATATTCAGTGTTAACACTAATTCCTGATCTGGTGGTGATGTGGAAAACATGCTGTATAGTAGGAAACCCAAACCAATTCCTGACTTAATCCAAACTTCACAGTACTTAATTTAAATAGAAGTACTTAATGTTTGACTCAGTTTCTTAACCTGTAAAGTAGAAATACCTTATGTACCCACAGCTGCGATATGAATCACAGAAGAATTTTGTGCAGATGGTTTGCAACTCTAAAGTGCTGTGCGATTCGGAACATCCCTTTTCTTTTTCAAAACAGTTTGACGTGGAGTTTATTTCAAAAGTGAGAGAAAATTATTTCAGGTACATTCATAGTGAAAATGTGCTGAGTAAAGGAAAACAAATTCAGGTGAAGACAATCATGGAAGTTTAGCTCAAGGATGATTCTGAAACCACAGGATTCAAAGTGGTACACAGAGGTGGACAAAAAGTAGAAACTGGTCGTATGACGACCTCACACAAACTAGAAGAGAACATGTTCACACTAACATATCAATAACAAGATAAAGACAGCGGTACTAACCGTAAGCCACTCAGAAAGTACCCAGAAGTATTTATCCAAATCCATCTACCAGCAGCACCCTGGTTAGTGTGTGTGCTTTGCTTTAATCACGGCTCTTTTGTACGCCAAGATCCACTTTTTAAAAAAACATTTAGCCATTTGCATGAGACGGACATTTTTTACCTTTAAATTGCTAAACAAGCCTGTAACGTAGTTTTGATAACTAAAGAGACGTTTAACCTTCAAAAATAAGATCCAGGAGATTTACATATTACCACCTGATTGATGTCTAAAACCGATCAGAAACCTATTTGATGCAATTTCTGGTAGTTAACCAACGATCAGCGCCGTGTATTCTTCCGAACAGTGAAAGCTTGCTTAACTCTTCGATTCTTACACTACATAAATAAGGTTTTGCCACCACTAAAGTTTAAAATCAGAGGCGAATGTGCCCTAATTCCTAGTCGATCAGGCTCTTCGCTCTGTACCAACAAGGAGGGACCCAGAACCGGCCTTAACGCCGGTGGTCAAGGGACCCGCGCGCCCTCGCCATGACGCCTTTCCGAGCACTCGGGCGCGGTTGGAGCCGGGTTGAGGTGCGGGAGGCTCCAGGGCCGGGTGTGGAGGGCCAGGGGTGCGCTCAGGGCCGCGGCCCGGACGATGCGGCCTCCCTCCCAGCCCCGTCCCGCGGCGCTCACCGCGTTCTTCTTCTGCACCATCTTGTCCATCTTCTTGGCAATACGAACCACCTCATCCTCCATGACTCTGGCAGGTCTTCCCCACGCCCAGCCCGCTGGGGACGCGAAGCGGGCGAAGCTGGCGCTGAGGAGACGGCAGGAAACGAGCTCGACGCTCGGCAAACCCCACCACAGCAGCCCGGGCCTAGGCCCTTCCTCACACACCAGTCCAGCGGCAGCGGCGGCGGCGTCGTCGAAGGCCCCTCCCCCGAAGACAGCGCCGGTCGAACTCGGCGCGCGCCGTGCAGGCACTACCAATCGCCCGCCGATATCTGAGAAGGGGCGGGACGAGCTGACTCCCGCCAGGCAGGCGTAGATCCAGGCGCCAGCAAAAGGGCGGCGTGCTAGTCACTCTGCCTGGCTCCCGCCAGTAAGTCCAGAAAGGCGGAGCGTTTTGTCGCCCCCTTGGGCCCTGGCTCCGCCTCCTCACGGAGCTAGGGGGTTTCACATTCTCGCGCCTCGGGACACCCTTTAATGGTAGAAACTACGCAGGCCCACGTATCTCCAAACTGAGGCTGATTCTTAGAAACTTTGGCGGGCTTTAAAGTTTGTGAGAACCAAAGCTCTTTCTCCAAGATAGACGGCTGTCGTGAAAAACACTCCTTTCATACTCCACTTTTACACGTAATTGTTTAAAGCGTTTCATAGTTACATCGTTGGTAAACTCTTGAGAACTGAGACCCAATTTTGGAAATAGCATGTTGAATATAGTTGAATAACAGTTGACAGAAACCTGATCAAAGAAATTAAGGCCTCTTTCACCTGCTTATGGAAATCGACCTCCCAAAGGGTTAAGACTAACAAAAAACCAAGGTAGAAAATAACAGGCGTGTTGCTAATAGTGGAGCGTATAGGCTCCTTCTAAAGGTCTTTGCCTAATTACACTCTTCATAACAAGCTCATGCTATTTGCAGTCATTATCCCACTCGAAGTTTAATTATATTCATCAAAATCTACAGCCTAGTAATATTCCTATACCGACAGATTTTTCCTAATGCTGACTCACTCTTTTCCTGGATGGGGTGGAGGGACGGATTAGAATCGTTTGGAACATTTCCCTCTTTATGTTATTTATTTTTTTTAATTATTTTTTTACTATTGACTTCCAACTTAAATTGTGGAAAGAATGACAAGTACCTGTTCCTAAGGTATTTATTGAATTTGTCTTAACAATTTTGATAAGTATTCTGTTGTTCTGAGAAAGAATTTATATTCTATAAGGCAAATATGAAGTTCTGTATGGGCTCATCAGGCAGAGGTTGTATTGGTCCAGTATTTATATCCCTGTTTGCTGTCTGCTTGGTGTATCAATTAATGAATATGTTCTTTTAAAAATACCTTTAGCCAGGTACAATAGCCCACACCAGTAATCTCAGCTAGTGAAAAGGCTGAAACAAGGAGGATCCCAAGTCTGAAGCTAGCCTGGACAACTTAGCGAGATCCCATCTCAAAAAATGAAAAAGAGCTTGAGATGTAGCTCAGTGGTAGAGCACCTGCCTAGCATGCACAAGGCGCTAGGTTCCATGGTGGGACCATCATGATGGAATTAGTGCACTTACAAGAAAAAGAAGATACAGAGTCCTCTCCATAAGCACACATGAAGAAAGGCTACATGGATACACAGTTTCAAGGAGGCTGTCTACAAGCCAGGAAGTAGATCCTCAAAAGTTGCTAAATCTACCCACACCTTGAACTTCTAGCCTCCAGAACTGTGCGAAACAAATTTCTGTTGTTTCACCTACCCATTTATATATAGTATATTTTATTATAGCAGCCCACCCAGATTTGGACAGATTTATCCAAAGTGATTGTTAATATAGACTCCTGCCATTTTGCTAATTGTGTTTTGGTCCTCAATTGCTTTTATTCCTTCTTCTCTGATTTAGTTTTAGTAGTATACCATTTTATTCCTTTCTCATTTCCATTTGTAAATATTTTTAAGTTTCTTAGTGGTTACCCCAAGGATTGTGATTAACATATTAAATTTATAACAATATTGTTTAAATAATACCAGTTTAATTTCAATAATATGAAAATATTCTACTCCTATAAATTTCCATATTTCCTGTTTTGTGTAGTATCAGATTGTCTCAAATTAAATATCTATACAATGTTTGCCTATCAACAGATTTATAACTAATGTTTTGTGCATTCTGTGTTTTAAATTACATAGACTAAAAAAGGGGGGTCACAAGTCAAAAATATAATATTGACACTTATTTTTCCCTATATAGTTACTTTTTGGTGTTCTTATTATGGCTTAAGTTACTACTAATTTCCTTTTTACTTCAGAGTGAAGTAATCTCTTCAGCATTTCTTGAATGGCCAGTCTATTAGCAATGAACTCCTTTAGCTTTTTTGGGTCTGTGAATATCTTAATTTATCCTTAACTTTGAAGGACAGTATTGCTGTGTAGAATCATCCATTGATTTATTTTTTCTTTCAGCACTTTAAATATATCATCCCATTGCTTCATGGCCTCTGTGGTTTTTACTGAGAATATTATTGAGGGATATAATGAGTTGCCTTACAAGGGCTGCTTGCAAGCTTCTTCTCTTTTTGTCTTTCAACAGTTTGATTACTAGTGGCTTATTGTGGATAGCTTTTAGTTTATTCTCTTTGGAATTCAGTAAGGTTCTTGCATGTGTAGATTTATATCTTTCATCAAATTTAGGATTTTAGGCACCATTATTTCTTCAAATACTTTTTATGTTTCCCTTCTTTTTTGTCTATTTCTGAGACTCCTATTATGTATATGTTGGTACACTTAATAGTGTCCCGAAAGTTTCTTAGGCTCTGTTCATTCTCCTTTTTTTTTTTTTTTCCTGTTCCTTAGACTGGATAGTTTCAATTGTCCTATCTTTAAGTCTGCTTATTTTTTTCTTCTGCCTATTCAAATTGGCTGTTGAACTCTTCTAGTGAATTTTTCATTTCAATTATTTTTTGTTTTAGCCCATGATGTCTATTTTTATAATTTTATCTCTCTATTGATAATCTCTAGTTATTGAGTATTATGGTTTGGATCCGAAATGCCCCCCAACTAAATTTCATTTGTTGAAAGCATTCCCAATGCAGGGTCACAGGTGGGGCTTTTAGGCAATTAATCCATTTGCTGGATTAATCCATTGAGAAGTTAGCTGAATGGACTACTGAGAGGTAGGACCTAGTTGAAGAAAGTAGGTCACTGGGGGCTTGCCCTGAAAAGCTTTATTTTATCGTTCTCTTGGTTTCTTTTCTCTGTCTGTCTCTGTCTCTGTCTGTCCGTCTCTCTCTCTCTGTCTTTCTCTCCCCCTCTACCATATATCTGCCTTGGATCCAGCTGACCATATGTACTGAATCCTCTGAAACCATGAGCCAAAATAAATCTTCCTCCTCTAAGTTGTTCTCAGGTATTTTGATCACAGTGATGAAAAGCTAACACCTTGAGATATTGTTGTCTTTTGTTTGTCTGGATTCCTTCAGTCCTCTGAGGTATACTTAAAACTGTTGATTTAAGGTCTTTGCCTAGTAAGTCCAGTGTCTGGACTTCCTTAAGGACATTTTTTTTCTCTGTCAATGTGCCAGATTTATTGTTTCTTGGTATGTTGCGTTAGTCAACGTTCATTGCTGTGACCAAAATACTTGAGAAGAATAACTTAAAGAAGGAAAAGTTATTTTGGCTCATGGTTTCAGCATTTCAGTCCAGGGTCAGGGTGACTTCATTGCTCTGGGGCTTATATGAGGCCAAATATCATGAAGGGATAGTGTGATGGAAAGGAACACTACTCTGCTTATTGCAGGCAGGAAGCAGAGAGAAATGGGAAGGGAAAGAGGGAGAAGAGAAGATAAACACTTGCAGGGCACCCCCAGCAAAGAAATGATGACAAACACATTGAAATATTGTTCTCCTGGTTTCTTTTGTTTGTCTATGGATTCCTTTAGTTCATTGAGGCATATTTAAGACTATTGATTTAAGGTATCTGCCCAGTAAATCCAATGTCTGTACTTCCTTAGGGACAGTTTAAAATATTTTTTTCTGTATTAGTGGGCCATATTTGTTTTTTTTGTTTTTTTTTTAAATATTTTGTTTTAGTTGTAGATGAACACAATATCTTTATTTATTTTATGTGGTGCTGAGGATCGAACCCAGGGCCTCACGCATGCGAGGCAAGCGCTCTACCACTGAGCCACAATCCCAGCCCCACTTCTGTTCTTTTTTAAAAAATTTTTTTAGATGGATCTTTATTTGACTCATTTATTATTTATATGTGGTGCTGAGGATCTAACCCAGTGCCTCACGAATGCTAGGCAAGGGCTCTA
>PVHX01021819.1:0-28958 GCA_004024805.1 Geosciurus inauris
TCTATCTCTGTTCTATGCTTTAAATAAAATTTGCTGTTTTTGCTTGTCTTGGCATTTTTTGGGTGTTCAATCTTCAACACCGGGGGAATGAGACTTGGCCTTTGATTCTCATCATTGATATCAACTACACATACTAACTCTGAGGAATTTGTTCAGCTTTTTAAATCTTTACAAAACACTATCCAACGATGATATAACCCATGTTTTATTGGACACATTCAATGCTCATTCAGGTCATTTAGGACCCTTAGTAGAAGGAAACAATGTTACCGATTATCTTGTTACAGTTAAAGTAACAACTTGTTATCAGTACAATGTGTATCACCTTATTCTTTAGCCCAAGCATCACATGCCTTACATCACCAAAATGTTTCCAGTTTATGCAAAAAATTTCATCTTACTAGGGAAAAGGCCTAGACCATACATAGTCAAACAATACTCCCAATGTGTTATTTACCTTCCGATCTTATCAACTGGGATAAATCCTTGAGGCTTTAAACCAAATCACATTTGGCAGATGGATGTTACTCATGTATAGGAGTTTGAAAGACAGTGGTGGGTTCATGTGTCTATTGATACCTCCTCCTCCTCCTCTTCTTCTTTTTCTTCTTCTTCTTCTTCTTATTATTTCGCTATAGCACAAATGGGAGAAAGTGCTATAGATGTAATTAATCATTGCCTGGTTGCTTTTTCTGTCATGTGCAAACCCCAAGAATTCAAACTGATAATGGTCTGGCTTATTCCAGCTCTTCTCCAACACTTTTGTGCTTCCTATCATATTATTCATAAGACAAATATTCTATATAATGCTCAAGGACAAGCAATAGTAGAGCATGCCAATAATATGTTGAAGACTCAACTTCAAAAAGAAGGGGGAGATAGCTATTATCCATTTTCACAGAATCAATCACATTATGATCTTTTTACTTTAAAATTTTTAATCAAACAACCAATAGAGGCTGGGTGCAGTGACACACGCCTGTAATCCCAGCAACTATGGAGGCTGAGATAGGAGGATCGTGAGTTCAAACTCAGCCTCAACAACAGCGAGGCACTAAGCAACTCAATGAGACCCTATCTCTAAATAAAATACAAAATAGGGCTGGGGATGTGGCTCAGTGATTGAGTGCCTCTGAGTTCAATCTCCTGTATCCCTTGCATGATTTTTGGGCATATGTTTGGTCTCCTTATGTATTAAAACCAGGAAACACTAATATCATAAAAACAATGACTGATATTTTGTACAGTGTGCTTTATGTACTTTCACTAATTGTATAACTAGACATAACAAAGATCAAGACATTTTGGTTTTATAATAGCCTTCCTTTTTTATGCTTCCCATCAGTGTTATAGTAGACCGGTGTCAAGATCAAGGGCTGCAAGTTCCTCAGGAACTTCATAATCAGTTGACTTGATCAGCCATGCCACAGGACTTGTGGTCTTTGGTATTGTTGCCATAATTACTGTAATTACTTCTGCAATCACTGACTCTGTTGCTCAGATGAGAGGCATCCAAACAGCCCATTTTGTCTGGCACAAAATGCTTAAAGAGCCTTTTGATAACGAACTTAAAAGTTAAATGTTTTAGAAGCTACTGTAATGAGCTTAGGTAATCAGACACAGAATTTTAAGGTCAGACAAAAATTATGACGCCATGTTGCTTATCAATTTATTTGTGTAACAAATTACTATTTGTAATAGTTTCCAATGGAATTGGAAAAAGATAAAAATGCATCTATTAGAAATTTGGAATCACAACAATGTTAGTTTACATTTCTTGCAACTGCATCATTATATCCAAGTCATGCAGGAAAGTCAGATTCCCATGTTGTCTCTTGCCAGTTTTGTAGAAAACCTGTTAGATGACCTAACTGGTTTCAATCCTTGGAATATGCTAAAACATACTACATGGTATCTCATAGGGTTTGTTTTCTTTAATTTTGTACTGTTTTCTTTCAGTCAGCTGCAAGCGCATCAGATCCTAGTTCAACATCTCCAAATAGACATGCATTGGTTGTAGTTAAAAATAAAAAAGGGGGAAGATGTGGAGATTAAATGAGCCCTAGTTGTTGGCTGATCCTGTGGTATAGGCAAAAGCCAAGCCTGAGAAACATTCCTTGCCAAAAGGCAAGGATGTGAACAGCCTTCACACCTGGCTCTGCCACTAATGGTTATCAGATGTTCCAGTACAATGGGTTTTCTGAGTACAGCAGGGTAGTTGCAGGATGTTCCTGACGCTGTAACAACAGGATAGTTACAGAAATGTTTCTAGCTCTGTAACTTTTTAGTGCACAAAGAAGCCTCTTGAAAACTCACAAGCCTTGAAAAATTTACAATGCCCCTATAGTTAAATTTTCTGATTATGAGACCCTATAAAATAAACTTGCAGAGCTTGTTCTGGGTTACTGTTCCTCTATCAGAAGGCACTGTCCCACCTGGCCTTTGTTGTTGCTAGGCAGGTTGAGGCATTGCTGTCTGAAGAATCACAGTGGGACATTGAAAGATGAGATGAATTTGGCTAAAATAAAGGTGAAAAGAATCTTACAAGAAGCAAAAATGGAATGCCAAGACATCATCAATGCTAATTATCCAAACTATGAACTTAGAAATTTGAATGAAAGGCATAACTTTTTTCTGACTTACTTACCTATATTTTTCTTATTCTTCAAAATTTATTTAAAATTTCATTGAATTTTTTTATATATTAAATAAGGAAAATTCCAAGTGTTTCATGATACATTCTATTGATGAGACTACCAGAAAACAAGCACACGCATAAATTGCTGGTGGGAATTTAAAATAATGCAATCACTTTGGAAGGAAATTTTCCAAAATATAGCATCATAAATGCATTTAACTTTTGCTCAAAATTTCCAATTTTTAGATTTACATCTGTCACATGCACACACAGAACTATAAAAATGCATATGCATAAAACTATTCTTAGTAGCATGGTCTGTAATAGTAAATGATTGTGCAAATAAATTATGGCATGTCTATGAAATAGAGTAGTAGGAGATTAAAAAGGGGTGAGAACTATTTTTGTGGTTAAATAATACCTATGCTGGAGTTAGGATCTATTTTAGTTTCGATGAACGCAGCACCATGACTGAAATTAATGATATTACTTTAACAAAGCATAAGAGCCTCTATATGGGATAGGCAACCTATGGAGCTCAGTTCATTCTTCCTGGGAAAAATATTGTGAGGAAAGAAATGATTATTGAGGTTAAAAAGACATATAAATGAGGGTTATGGATCCACTTTTCTCTACCTATATTGTATACCAATAAGCTGAAAAGAACTTACTCAAGGGAATGAGAACTGAAGTAAGTAGTGAGGAGAGTTTTGTACTGGGAAGAATCACAGGACTTTCCATCGGATGAATAGATGGTCAGATTTGGCTAAAGGAAAAGAAAACGACAAGATTATTTGTGATAGGGGTTTTCTTCTTTTTATATGTATGTGCCCATGATTTAAAGTTACTAGCAGTTTCATACTGTCCAAAATGTATGTTACACAGGAACATGACTATCTGAAAATATTTGGCCACAGAAGTGTTGAAAGACCAACACCATCAATTTAAAAAAAAATGACAATGGGCAGGCAGAGAAGCTCTTGCAGGTAGTAGTAATAGATCTAAAACACTTCTGAGTTTCTTTCCCTTTTTGAGATATGCAAAGGACATTTCAGAAACTGAATTTTATCCCAATGGAAATGTAAAAGGAGGCAGAGAGGAAATTCAGATATGAGACTGATTTTGCTCCATTCAATAAACTTTACTTTTACATATTTTTACATTTTTTACTGTTTATAGGATACAGCTTCTGAGAACTAGGGCCTTGTGGGAGGTCCTGCTGAGGGTATTCTTCACCTCGTTATTTCTCAGGCTATAGATGATGGGGTTCAACATGGGAGTCACAACAGTGTAGGACAATGATAACAGTTTCTTGCTCTCAGGAGAATTATTTGATTTGGGCCGGAAGTAGGTGAGGCTTGAAGATACATAGAAAAGAGAGACAACAAGGAGGTGGGAGGAGCAGGTAGAGAAGGCTTTATGCTTCCCTTTAGCTGACGGAATCTTGAGGATGGCAGCAGCAATGCGAGTATAGGAACATAAGATGAGCGAGCAGGGGATCATGACGACCAGAATGGTCCCCACAATGGCATA
Source organism: Geosciurus inauris (assembly GCA_004024805.1). Classification (NCBI taxonomy): domain Eukaryota; kingdom Metazoa; phylum Chordata; class Mammalia; order Rodentia; family Sciuridae; genus Geosciurus; species Geosciurus inauris. Next base: position 4,172 of record PVHX01021819.1, read on the forward strand.
GATCTCGAACTGTGCTGTGTCTGCACAGACCAGCCTCAGCACAGGTGGGCTGTCACAGAAGAAGTGGTTCACCTTGTTGGTGGCACAGAATGGAAAACTGAAGAGCCACGTGGTTTGCACAGTAGCCACAGGAAAGCCTGGAAACCAGGAGGCAGCAGCCAGTTTGGCACGTGTCCTTTGGTTCATGAGGACTGGGTAGTGCAAGGGACTGCAGATGGCTACATAGCGATCATATGCCATGGTGGCCAGGAGGAAGCATTCGGCCACCCCAAAGAAGAAGAAGAAATACATCTGAGTGGCACAGCCAGCAAAGGAGATGGTTGTGTCCTGGGCAATGAGGGTCCCCAGCATTTTGGGCACAATGACTAGGTTGAAGCCAATCTCCAAGAAGGACAAGTTTCTGAGGAAGAAGTACATGGGACTGTGCAGCATGGGGTCAGCCAAGGTCACCAGAATGATGAGGCTGTTTCCCATCAGAGTGAGCAGGTAGATGGTTAGAAATGCCAGGAAGAGCAATGACTGTATTTCGGTAGGTAGGGAAGAGAAGCTCATGAGGATAAACTCACTTACTCTTGTCTAGTTTTCTGCAGCCATAGGTGGAGGCATAAATACCCACTATGGTCATGAAGGGAGATTTTTTGATTGGAAGGATCAGATTCTGTGTTTGTTTTTCAAATTCCTCCTTAGTTTCAGAGAAAGAGGCAAAATCAGGCTGTGTTCAACGAGGAAGTGCATTTTGCTGTCTAAGAATGAAGACATAAGGAAGAATACCATGCCTGAGCTTGAGAAGGGCCAAGGTCAGCTTCTGAAGGAATTGACATGTTCCTATTTGCACATTAACATATTTAGAAAAGGCCCTGCAATATCAGATTCATGAATCACTGAAGGAGACACCAAGGACTACATTTTAGGAGACAATGGTGTTCCTGAAAACTTCTAAACTTTTGAGAAACATGTCCAATGTTCATGTCTCATTGAATAACTCATAAATGTGAATTTATCAAATCTCTAGAAATGTAATTATAATGCAAAATAAAGCAACTAATTATTTTTCTCGTCTCTATAAATCTTTCTTGCCTGGGTAGAATTTGGGAGGTGAGTGAAGGACAACAACAGATTACATGCATATCTTTTACTTGTTATAACTCTATTTTCTACATGAAAACATGGATCTCAGAGAAGTTATGAAACAGTAATTAAAATGCGAGATTTTGAATCCAACCCACATCTGTTGAATTCCAAATATCTTTTGATTTATACTAAACTATGTTTTGTTTTGTTGGACTCTTGTACCTTGACCTGAGGCTTTAATGCTTGAGGTCTAGGAAAATAAAAGGGAATTTCTGAAAAAATCACAGTGAAGACAGAGGGAAAGAAAATCATGAGGACCAAAATCATTAACATTACGATGTTCAGGAGGGTCCCTAGATTCTACTGGGTCTTAATTTTGTATTTTTGTTTCAAAATTTAGTTGAGTGCCAAGAGTCTCTTATTATCTTGGTAATCTAGAATAACAAATTCTAATGGAGAAACAGTGGGATGATGTTGGAAAATAAAATTGGTTGAGCATTGGGATAAATGATAAAGGAATTAGAGTGAGGGATCTATCATAAGAAACACTCAAAGTTTAATAATTAAAATGAAAATATTATTCAGAGCAGTAGAATACATAAGTAACACAAAATTAAAAAAAAAACAGGTATTTTGGATATTTTCCATCAATATTCTTTTATTCTACCCTAAAGAATTTATGCTTTATTCTCTAGCGAACAAAATTAGCCCAGATATTCAAAAAGTGGAATTATATTTTCAAATATGCCATGTAGAAAGATCACTCTGGCATTGTTGTGAGACTAGTTGGTAGAGTGTGGAAGTAGGAAGGGATGAAAAGTTGTGTGCCTGGGATCAAAGACAGATAGGTGAAATGTACATCATTGCTATTAGTGTTCAATAATAATAGATTTTCAAGAAGCACACAATCTTAATGAAGGGAGGCTAATGTTAGTCAGTAATGAATTTGTATTTCAAGGTTATATTAAAAATTCCAAACTATTTGAATCTAAGATTTCTTTGAAGGACATAATATCTATAGTTTTGTTCTTATCTTCAGAAACACTAAATATAATTTAAAAAATAATGAAAGGGTCTTTGATGAAGCAGAAACTTTCAACTAGAAACTCTCTTACTAACATTGAAAGACAAGCTAGCACTCTGTCTTTCAGATTAAGTAAACAGAAATCATGTGAGTTATGAAGACACAACACTTCACATCAATGAGGTAAGTCCAAGGCATCAGAGCAGCTGTTTTCCTTCTCAAAAGAGTCTGGAAGAAACTGGAAAGGCATCAAATTGTCTCTATTACTTACTTTTTTTAAAAAAAAAATCTTTTATTTTATTTATTTATTTTTATGTGGTGCTGAGGATCAAACCCAGTGCCTCACGCATGCAAGGCAAGCGCTCTGCCACTGAGCCACAACCCCAGCCCCTATTACTTACTTTTAATAAACCCCATAAAGTGTTAAATATTTAATGAGTAGCCTTGAAAATCAATCTTAAGCCCTAAAAAGATCACCAAAGAGGGGAGCCATGATTATAGATTCAAAAGGCTATGGACCACAGTGATAAAAACTTAAAAAAAAAAAACAATTGGCAGATTAGGGTGCAAGTTTGATAAATTATAGTAAATTATGAAAATGTTGAAATTATGAGAACAATGAAGTAAAATACAGGAAAGGAAAAATCTACTTAATAGGCAATCCTAAATAACAGAACAAAGAAAAGGGCAAGAAAACAATATTTGAAGAAGTACCAGGGGAATAAAAAACATCACTGAGCTAAGAGAAGACCTGACTTGTTGAACTGAGAGAATCCCTAAGTGAAAAACAACAAATTTTAAAATATTCATAAAACACATGCATTTATGTTAATGGAATCTTCTTTTAATTTTGGAAATAGTGAAAACTTCTGTTAAGTAACCAGATTGGAAAAATGATTAAAACATTACAAAGCAAATAAAAAATGCCCCTATAATTCATAACTGAGCCAACCCCCCCAAAAAAAAGAAAAGAAAAAGGTTCACCACAATTCCCTTATAATGAAATGCATACATGCACATCAAGATCACAAGGATGCATCACTATACATATATTAGAATGGGTAAAAGAAAATAGTGACAGCATTAAGTGCTGTGAAGATTTGATCAACTGGATTATTGATAGTTTGCTGTTAGAAGTGTATATGGTTACAACCACTCTAGAAAACATTTTAGTGGTTCTTTAAGGGGCATATTCACATTAATAAATTGTAAAATACAAAGGGAATATTTTGTGGTAAAATAAAAGATCCAACCTTGAATTGAAAACATTAAAATAAAAGTGGAAGGAGTTTCCACTGAAATCATACAACCAAAATGGTCCTGAGCCAGCACAGTTGTGAGAATGAGTTATATCCAATTTTCATTAAACAGATAGTCCCAGGGTCATTTAAACTTCTTCCAAATGAAGTGACCAATGTTTATTCTGCAATTATGATAATAACAAATGCTTTAACTCAGAATTTGAAAATATAACACATGTACAAATATCCTTGGATCAATCTTCCTAATTAATATTGATGTAAAAATCTGAAAGAAAATTTTACTTACTTATGTCAATACAAATCTATATTTCAATAAGACATTATGCTAAAGTCAAGTTTGTTTCAAGGATAAAAGTGTAGTTCAAAATGGAGTAATACTCAAGTGAAATTCATCCCACCAAAAATTCAATTAAAAAAGTTAACCTCAGAAGGTACTGAAAATGTGTAACTCAACATTTATTCTGATTTTAAAAATACATCAAATAAATTTGCAATCAACCAGTTAAGACAATTTTCTCAAGAAAACCAGAGTATCTATACAGAAATAATAGCCAACATTATAAGTAAAAGATTAGAACAGAAGTTCTTAACTTTGGGGGATCGTACCATCTTTTGAGAAGCTGACAACATTGGAATCTCTCTCTTTTGAAAGTTTTATGCATCTTTATATCTATCTACACATCCATCCATACATTATATCCATACATAAAAATACTGTACTTTTTGGGGGAAACTCAGATCTTCTGAAGCCCCTGGTTAAACCCACATTGGAGTTTAGTGTCACAAAACACTCTGTGAATTTGGGAAACACAATAAAACAAGGAAACTAAAGAAAGCATAAATATTGGAAAGGAAAAGATAACATTATCATTTTAAGAAGATGAAAAACTAGTAATATTAAGAAGGTCAATAAATTAACCAGTTACAGAAGAGGTGTACTAAACAAGTAGTTTTCCTATACTCATGAAAAAATTTTTAGAAAAATAGTTTTGCTGTGTTGGTAAAATATAAAATAGAATAAGCATGTTAAAAATTGACTTGTTCTTATGGAATGTAGTACACTTTCATGTTAGAAAAATGTCTTGGATTGAGCACAATATGCAATTAAGTTTCATATTATGTTTGTTAAAAATTACTAATAAATTAATAAGTATTTTAGTGTATTTCCAAAGTCATTAAGGAAAGTATAGCAAGAAGTATATGCATACAAAGATGTTAAAGAATTTTGTAATATAATTTTATGGTATTAATTATCTTCCTCATATTGCAAAAATATTTATGTCTATGCTTTTCTCTTGTGTTTTAGCGAGACAATTGATATACAATGAAGCTCAGAAGCAGAGTGTATATAAAAGCAATTCAAGAAGTAGCTAAGGGGCAACTTGAGAGGAAAATGAATATTCCAGTACTATATTGAAAAATATACCAAAATGTATTCAACATGAATAGTGATTTCAATGTAAAAATGAATGTATATTTAAATTTGAAGAAAATTTATTTTATTAAATATTTAAAATTACTTCCCAATGTTAGCTTCAGCATTGTGAAGGTCTTTCTCAGCTTGTACTCTAAAGCAGAATCCATGCAAGAAAAGATTAATTAATTTGGTCTTATAAAAATTATATAAATTTTTAAAAGATTAATTAATTTGGTCTTATAAAAATTATATAAATTTTTAAAAGATTAATTAATTTGGTCTTATAAAAATTAAATAAATTTGAGGATTAAAAACCTAAAATAGAAATTAAAATTTAACTACAAATGGATATAATACTTACATGTTAATATCAAGAGATTCTTATAAATTACCCAAGAGAAAATTAAGTATAGCTATAATCATTCAGTTCAAAAGGTCAGAAATCAAATGGCTAAAAAGTATTTTAAAAAATTTAAAGTTGTCAGCAACCACAAGTTTTAAAAAGAGGATTATTTTTTATTCTAAATTTAAAGACATGATCATACTTATTTTGAGTTCAAGTGAAAAAACATAACTATTTAAACACTGTGGTTTCAAATAATAGGTGGATTTCATAGTACATTGTCAAAGACTCTCTGACCAGCAATTCCCACATCTACAATTTTAGATTAAGATTTTGTGTGAATTTTAGCTACAAGAATGTTCCTTTCAGTTTTATTCATAAGAAAGCAATTGAAATGAATGTATAATAAAGGACAACATAAACATATAACAACAGCAGTTTGGTTAAATAAATTGTGTTATATCTGTACTATCAAATACTATACAGTAATGTTTTTTTCTTTTTGCTACCAGGGATTGAACCCAGGGGTGCTTAATTACCGAGCCACATCCCCAACCATTTTTATTTTTTATTTTGAGATAGGATTTTGCTAAGTTTCTTAGAGCTTCCCTAAGTTCCTGAGGCTGGCCTTGAACTTGCTATAATCCTGCCTCAGCTTCCCAAGTCGCTGAGATTACAGGCATGCACCACCACATCTGGCACTATACAGAAATGTAAAAATATGCTATGGGAGGATAGTAAATGCTATGAGAAAAGATCCTGTTATGTTTTTCTAAATTGATAGCATAGGCTACACAATAGTATGTCTAATGCAAATATTTGTAGTAAAAATTTTGTATATCTATATACACATATATGTGTACATATATTTTATATATACATGTGTAATATATGCACACATATATGCTATACATAAATGCACACAAAGCATTTGGTTTTATTCCTTTGTTAACATCTTAGTGGTGCAATTACAAGTGTTTTATATTTCTTTGTATTTTATATTGTTTTCATTGTGCACAGTGGAAATACATTGTTTTTTATTTAGAAGAAAAATACATGTATATTTTTAAGAATAAATTACTGAAACACAAAATAACCTACAAACAAAAGGTAAAGATAAGTAGCAAATTTCAGAAAACGTTTGTAATTGTGTCAACAAATAATAAAATATGATTTTCTACTTAATATATAATAAGCCATTGAAATCATTTTTAAATAGATACAATCTGCCCCAAAGAAAAATAATCAGAGGATCTAAAGATTTAATTTCCCAAGAAAGCTAATACTTATGAAATAGTAAGCATATGAAAATTATTTTGCTATTGATACCAATAAAATTAAATAAACATAGAGATTAAATTTTTTTATCTAATTTGAAATATTTGGAAATACAATATTCACTGCACATAAGGGATAGTACAGTAGGCAGTATCTTATTTTGCTTAAGGCTGTGTAAATTAGTATAATTTCTTTGAAAATCAGTTTGTCACAACAGTATGAAGATAATTTAAAATCCCTACATTTTTGCTGGAAGAACCCCTTCTGATAAAAGAGGTACAGGCAATGATTTTGTGTGTAAATTTCCATGCTGACCATTACAGTGATAAAGTGAAAGTTATCATCAGTACAGATCAATACTTGGTTCAATTATGAAGCATGTATTTAACAAAATTCCCCCACATCATTAAAGTAATCTTTGATAAACATTTAATGCTGTTGCATAATAATTGCCATATAATATCTAATAGAAAAATAAAACAACACTGCTCACTGTGATACATTTCCAATTTTTAAAATAGGTGCTTTATAAAAAGACTGAAAGAGTATATGTGACAATTAGAGGTGATTTAATTCAAATGGTGAAAAGAGGGGATTTGTGTTTTTTATTTTTATTTTTCTAGATTTCTCCATTTTCTAGAATGAGCCATATTTGTTATATATAACATGAAAATGATGATAGTATAGGATGAGGCTAGCACTATTTACTATGTAATAGACTTATGCTTTACATTCACTCCCTCATTTCCTTCTCACAACTCTATGATTTAAATGCCATTCTTATCCTCCTCATATTAAAAATGAATAAGCTGAAATTTAGAGTCAATATGTAATTTCACAGTTAAGAAACATTGCAATATTTTTGAAAATTGGGTTTCCAAATGATCATAAGTTATGTCTCAAGGGTCATCTTGAGTCCGTATCACATCGCCTTTCTCAACCATAATGTTGAGTTTCTTACTCTCTATTAAACATATCAGTTCAGTTTTGTGTTTCTATGCCTGCCCATGTGACAACACTTCTGCCTTCCCACACCCCACCTTCTACCTGTCTGACTTCTGATCCTCAAAACTTAGCTTAGACCATCATGTGATGCTTCCAGACAGGATTAGTTGTCTTCTGTATTTTCCTATATCCTTTAAGATATTTTAATTTTTCAGATATTGTAATATTTATCTCAATTTGTAGACCACATTGGAATATAATTGTATTTGTATCTCTTTTATGAGGAGCCCAGTGTCTGTCCAGAATAAGCTATTTATATGTACTTTGGGACAGCTAATTAGGGGAATAAATACATGAATTCAACAAAGTTCATTCTTAATGGAGTTTCCATTCCTCACTAGAGTTCTTACTTTCTCAATGACTGCTCTCCTTTGTCAGAACTCCACCTTCACTAGAAGCCACATTTCATGGCAGATACTGTGTGTGGTGATGGTGAAGAGGATTTAGGAAGGAGAAGGGAGCAGAGATAAAAGGGATGGCTAGGTTTCCCTTGAGACTTTTGGAAACTACTGGGGGAAAAGAGCTGCACCTTGTCTCTGTTGTGGGAGATACTGCAGAATCTAATGCTCCATGGCTGGCCCACAGCCTCCTTGCCAGGCCTTCAGGTACTTCCTTGGGAGCATCCCTTTTTCTAATCATTTTTCTGACTGTCCCAGGAATAGGAGCCCATTCTTATAGGACTTCTATATCCATTGATTTTTCCCTAAAGAAGTAGCATGTCCTGATGTCCTCTTCCTCATGAATGTTCCACCCAGGCAAGTCTTCCCCAAGTTAATCAGTTGAAAATCGAGACCTGAAGGAAGTGTATGTCCTATTGAACCTGCAGGGCCTGGAAGCTTCCTGACCCAGAAAAAGATATGAGAGAAGTGGGAAAAACCTGGGTAATATCAATTTTCTTGTGGCCTCAGATCTGATCTTATGACATAGAAAGGGGAAATTGAGGTCCAAGAAAGAAACTGATGAGATCTTTTCAGTGTGGACATAGGAGTAGATTAGGTGTCCCACTAAATCCTGCCCAAACCTCGCCCCATTAAACAAATGAATCTTTAGATGGGTCCCTGCTTGTTTTGGCCTTTGATAAAGAGGCTTACCTGTATCTAACAAGGACACCTTCCTTCATTCTCTGCCTGACATTCATGTAAGAGCTTTATCTCTCTTTCTTCTAGAAAATCCAGAGGAGAAACCAGGCAAATCTTACTCTGTCTTGGCTGAGTCATTATAGACTGCAGCCACAGCCAGTTCACTGCTGCCTCTGTGTCAGCTGTGAGTGAGGACACTGTGTGGACTGGCCAAGCTCTCAGTCCTGACTTTAGGAAGGCTATTCCCAGCTGTGCCTCTTTTGTTCTTGGGGCTAGTCAAATGGCTGGAACCTATATTTCCCTAAGGTATTATCAGGCTCACCTAAGCTCCTCTTCCTTCCCTTCCTCATGGGGACCTGACCTTTCTTTAATCTATTGTCCTTTGAGAACATGATAAATTTTAGAGCCCACCAGGAAAAATTCAAGAAAGGAAAACCAAACACTAGGTAAAGGGAAGTAGCATTGTGTAGGGAAAATGCACCAGTTTGAAGTCAGAGTTACATAAATTTAATTCCAACTCTGGAACTCTCTGGCTTTGGTGCTTAGCAAGTTCAGCTATTGAACAGCACAAGAGAGAAATAAAATAGTATTAAATTACTTAATTCAGGCTTTAAAAATTATAATTGTTTTTTAAATTGTAGCACCATTTAAATGCAAAACATTGTGGAAAAATACCTTAATTTCATAAATAGGGGAAAATAAAAAATTTGAATTTTACATGATATACAATGAAATGCTATATAACTATGAATATATATTAATATTCATGCTAAAAATTAAGATGAACATCTAACACCCAGATTTGTCTTTCTAATATTATTTTCCATAAAAGGAATTAGTACTTTTTGGAAAATGACTAATTCTAGGACTGGAGTAGGAAATATATGAAATGAGCATGAAGCTTTTTGTAGTGCAGAAAGCAAATGCTAAAAACAAAGAAAAACAACAACAACAACAAAAACAAAAAAACAGAAAAAAAGCACATTATGAGATTATGTAAAAGAGACACTGAAGGGAAGTGGAAGAGCTCTCATTAGCTAAAGCTGTAATAATTTGAGCAAAAAATTAAGTAGGATTGGATTAAATCCAAAATATAAAATAAATTACCATTTGAGTACATAAGTAAGTGATTGATCAAAGAAAAAATGTAATCAGCAAATCTCCTGGGGGAATTCCAAATAATTTATGTAGATTCCTCTGCTCACAGGCAGTGGGAGGATAACTCCCCATGCTTGGAGTGTGGGTTCAGCATGGTGATTTCTTTCCAAAGAGTAAAATATGGGAAGGGAGGAAAGAATAATTTCATGTTTTAGTGTTTTAGTCAGCTTTTTCACTGCTGTGACTAAAACGACCTTACCAGAACAATTGTAGAGCAGGAAAAATTTATTTGAGGGCTCATGGTTTCAAAGGTCTCAGTACATTGACAGCCAGGTCCATTCCTTGGAGCTCCATGTGAGGCCAAACATCATGGTGGAAGAGTGTGCCAGAGGGAAGCAGCTCACATGGTGATTAGCAAGCAGAAAGAGAGACTCCATTGCCTGATACAAATATATACTCCAAAGCCACACCCCTAATATCCTATCTCCTCCAGTCACATCCCACCTGCCTTCAATTACCACTCAATTAATCCCATCATATGATCAATTCACTGATTGGGTTAAAGCTCTTTTAACCCAATCATTTCTTCTCCAAACCTTCTTGCATTATCTCACACATGAGCATTTGGGGGACACCTCACACCTAAACCATAACATAGAGGAACTTGACAAACATGATCTCATCCAGGTGATCAAAGTTAGATCATGGCTGGTTAGATCATGGCTGACATTATGTGTTCTTGATAAGATGCGATGAAAATGACACTTCATTCCTATAGTCATTTTCCCCAGACCACAGCCCCAGTCCAGTCATAAGCAAAGCCTCAAACAAATCCCAAATATGGGACATTCTTCAAAATATCTGAGCAGTATTCCTCAAAACTGTCAGAGTAATCAAAAATAAGAAAAGTGTAAGAAACTAGCACGACCAAGAGCAGCCCAGCAGAGATATGATGACTGCATTTGGTTGGTATCCTGGATGTCATCCCAGAGCACAAATGCAACATCTGGTGAAAACTAAGGAAACCTGAATAAAGTATGGGCTTTAGTTAATAATAATGTATCAATGTTTGTTCATTGATTGTGATACTAATTGTGACAAATGTACTATATTAAATAAGGTGTTAATAATAGGGAGAACTATATGTGTGGCATATGGGTACTATGTGTACTATCACTGCAACTCTTCTGTAAAAACAGTGCTCTAAAATATTTTAAATTTATTTTAGAAAATCAAGGTGAAGAATGTTCACAAAATGAACAACATATTTTATAAAAATAAAATTATGAATAAATAAAATTTATTATTAGAAAATTTCTGGCAAGCTATATAAGGAATTGATAATAGTTATTACCTCTGGACAAAGAAATGGAGGGACAAAGAAGTTAGTTAGCATTGAGAGGACAGTCTACTTTTGATTGTGTATCATTGTATACTGATTAACGTCGAACAAAAATTTTTAATTTTGAAATAATTTTAGATTTGTAAGAGAACCACAAAATAATACAGATAGTTCCTCTATGTACTTCATTCACTTTCCCCTGTTTAACTATAACTGTGTGACCACATTTCATTTGTCAGAGCTAAAAAAATTAGCATCGTTGCATTATTATTAACTAAAGTACGGGCTTTATTTGAATTGGAACAGTTTTCCAAGAAAGGGCTTTTCTCTTTTAAGATTATACCCAGGAAAGTACAATGCATTCAGTTATCACATATCCTTACTTTTCTCCAATCTGTGACATTTTCTCTGAGTTCCCTTAGTTTTCATGACCTTAGCACTTTTAAAGAGTGCTGTCAGGTAATTTGCTCTCAAGGCTGGCTGTTGGTTTTTAGTGATTAGATTGAAGTTTTTTTGGTGGGGGGCTGTTATTTGGTGTTAAGGGCTAGAGAAGTAGTATACCAGGAGTGTGAGGTGCCCATCTCATCTTGTCATGCCAGGGTGTATACGATACCAACATGACATGGCACTAGTCATATTAACCTTAATCCCTGATTAAGGTGGAATCTGTCTGATTTCCCTATTGTAGACTTAATCCCTTTCCCCTTTCCATACTCTATACCTCAGAAATGAGTTTTTTTAGTCCAACCTACATACAAGAGAGAGGAATTAATCTCTACCTCCAGAAGGAAGGAATCATTGAATTTTTATCTTGCATAAGTATTAAATGTTTCATTAAAAAGAAAGATATTTAAAACAACTAAACTTAGATTCTAGTTCTTCACTGATTTCAGACCTTGTGATCTGGGGGAAATTATTCCTTGTCTCATTTCCTCAGCTGTCAAATGCCCAAAATCTGTTGTGAGAATGAACCAAAATCAAGTATAGAAAATATGCCAAGCCCTGGTGAATGTTATATATAATCAGGTTTCATTATAATGCTATTTGGACTGGGACCTGAATTTGCCATCAAGGAAAGGAAGGGACATTCCAGTAGACTATATGATGACCACACCACTACTCTTATTTCACCAACACCTTTTCTGCAATTATTGCCTTAGAATTTTTGTATGTATAAAACCTGGTTCTCAATAAAAATTGGTTCTTTTTAGTTATAAATGATAGTAGAATCCATTTACTTTGAGTATTTTTCTTTTTTTAACATGGTTACCTCCTACATAATCCTCTGATACCACTTTGAATTCCACTTGTTCAATGAGATCTTCTCTGATTCTGAATGTATATTAGGACCCCATCCTTTTGTTTCTCAGAGCACTATGTCCTTTTCCTTCTTAACAATGATAGGTGCTTGTAATTGTATAAATGTTTGTTTAATTCTTTTTGGTATCTCTCTTCTCCATTAGATTTTAACATCTTGAGGGCTGGGGCTTGGTTTTGTTCCTCACTGTAAATACAGTACCTACCAGTATGTGTAAAGAATTGGGAAATGAGCAAGAAAGCATGAAAATGGTGAGAAGGCTCTTATTATAATACTTAAGAGGTAAGAGCCTGCCTAAGATAATGGCAGTGGCAATGAAAATGTGGTATATACACAAAGTGGAATATTACTCAGACCTAAAAGAATGACTTTATATTTGCCAGGAAATGGATGGATCTAGAGACTATGATGCTAAGTGACATAAGCCAATCCCCCAAAACCAAAGGTCGAATATTGTATCTGATATGTGGATGCAAACACACTACAAGGGGGCAGGATAGGAAGAAGTTCAGTAGATCAGAAAAAGGGGAATGAAGGGAAGCGGGGAACAGGAAACAGGAAAGACAGTGGACTGAATGTGACTTAACTTTCCTATGTACATATATATAACTACAATACAGTGAGTCCCTACATCATGTACAACCACAAGACTGGGATCCTAATTAGAATAAGATGTGCTCCATTTTTGTATAAATATGTCCAATTTTACTCTACTGTCATGTATAACTAAAAAGAACAAATAAAAAAAAAAAGAAAATGGGAATTGATCAAGTTTGAGTAAGAAGAATTTTGCCAAGGAAAACTCAACAGGAATAGGAGACTGGTTGAATATTTCTACAGTGTATTTCTGAGTCAGTTGTTTAGATATTAGATGTCCTCCAAAATCTCATGTGTGAGACAATGCAAGAAAGTTTACAGATGAAAGATTGGGTTATGAGAGCCTCAATCTAATCAGTGCATTAATCACCTGATAGGGATTAACTGGGTAGTAACTGTTGGCAGCTAGGGTGTGGCTGGAGGAGGTTGGTCATTGGGGTGTGTGCGTCATTGGGGTATATATTTAGTGTTGAGGGGAGTCTCTCTCTCTCTCTCTCTCTCTTTGCTTCTTGGTGGAGACCTGCTTTTCTCTACCACTCTTATGCTATGATACTCTGCTTCACCTCTGGCCCAGCGCAATGGAACCAGCCATATATGGACTGAGACTTCTGAAACCATGATCCTCTAATTGTTCTTTTCAGGACTTTGGGTCACAGCAGTGAAAAGGCTAACTAAAACACCATGCAGATATGTAACACAGTAAAGCACTTTGCACCCTGCTCTCTTGTTCTATAGCTACTAATCTTCTTGTCTGATTTACTCAGGGATCTAGGAACTCCTAGAGGGCAACATCTTGTCATTGTTGTATTCTCAGGATTCCTTGTTTAAATATTCAGGATATGATAATGAAAAGCAGGTTCAAAAAAGGGAATAAGTACCACAGAAAAAACATTGTTTTTCAAGACTTGAAGATTGAGATAAAATTTGAGAGCTTGCTGTTGCTTGACATATGACTTGATACCTAAGCAGAAACATGTCTGACAATTGGAAAGTTGGAACAACTCACATTTAAGTGGGAACTCAGAGCTAGAGAAATATTTTGGGGAGTAGGCACTCATTTATTCACTTATTGAGAACCTACTGTATACTAGGCACTAGACTCTGGTTCTCAGAAATAGAAACATGAATGATAAACTCTACTGTGTCCTTTACGCATATAAAATGCAAATGCAATACATTTAATTCTTAACAATCAAGGAGGGTCAACTCTGATTTGCTTAGAGGGATCATCAAGAGTTTCATGAAAGAAAAAACATTAGAGTTGAATCTTAAGTGGTATGTAGGAATTAATTTGGTATAGGGTATATGAGGTGAGGTAGAAATACACAGAAGAGTTGAGCAAAGATGTAAATAATGTCTACTTTGGTTGAAGACTTACTCTGTTCTGTTTTTATATAAGAGTAAAAATTTTTTTTTTTTTTTTTTTGCAGGATGTGGTGACACATACCAATTATCCTAGAAAATAAGGAGGCTGAGGCAGGAGGATCACAAGCTGAAAGGCAGCCTCAATAACTTAGTAGGGCCATAAGCAACTTAGGGAGACCCTGTCTCAAAAAAAAAAAAAATAAATAAAATAGAAGAGCTGGGGATGTGGTTCAGTGGTCAATCCCTGGTACTGTAAAAAAATAAAAAAGAAAGAGTAAAAGTAACATTTTTAGTTCTTTCAATGATCCCAAAGAAACAGTTCATCATATATAATAATAGGTCATTCATTTTTATCTGTTGGTGTCAATGTTCTTTTTTTCCTCTTAGGACTTTTCATGTTACATATCATTTTCTTTTTCTTCTAGTTTTTTTCCTAGCTTCTAATAGGTATGGGGGCTGACAATAATGTAGTCTGAGAAAAGGAAAGCTTTTCCCCCTCCTCCCCCAACAGATGCCTTCCTGACGCTAATAGAAGAAAGGGAGGAGCAGAAAAGAAGTGCATCACCACACTGAGATGATAATCTTCAGCCAGAACACAGGACCCTTGACCCAAGGGATGGACTCCCTAACTATCTCATTAATTGATCAAAAGGAGCCTCAAATTCCTAAGGGCCTGGGAGAACCGGCAGGTTTTTTTCGCTAGACCACCTCCCTCAAAATAACCTATAAAGACCCAGTCCCTTTCTTTGTTCGGGGCTCATTTTCCACCGGGAAAGTGGGTCCATCACCTCCACAAATGTATTCCTGCTCCTGAATAAAGCCTGAAATGACTTGTATAATTTTCTGCCGCCTTGATCTTTCTGTGCTTACAGTTTCTATCATTATATTTAGAGAAATAATATGCTATATTGAAAAGACAATGATATTGTGATCAGAGAGACCTGAACTCAAATCTAAGCTCTGACACTTATTGGTTGTTACTTTGCCTGTTCTATACCCCTTAATAATAACCATGAAGAGCACTTTACTGACAAATAGGTAGCTCATATTTGGCAGTAATTTCATGTTAGTTCCTTTCTTCATCCTGCTCCCTGGGAAAAGGAGGGAACCTATTAACCTTATAACCTTATAACCTAGTAACCTTATGTTACAAATAGTAGCAAACACCTGTTGAGAATTCTGCAGAAGAGATCTACTCTAAATTGGAAAAAATGCTAAGGGATAGAATCAGAAAATTCTACAAGTGAAGGTGGTCACTAACATTATTTGATTAGTTCACATTGTACCACTGCTGCCATAGGACAAACGGGAATTTTAATGCTCTTTGACGGTAGGTTTGTTTATCCTCATTTTTTGTTTATGTTAATCTCATGAGGTGTTACTGCACCAAAGTTGAGGATATAGAAAGATAGAAATTTAAAGTAATTTTTGTGAACTTATATAGGTGGTAAATAGCCAACACAGGATTTAAACTGAAGTTTCTTGATTCCAAATTTTTTATGGGAATAAAGAACACTAACTAAAAATGCATGGTGTACAGGAAAAGAAAATAATACAGTAATAGTTGAATGTTCATTTAACCATGTGGCTGGGATATGGTAAGATCTGAAGTTGCAAAGAGAGGCTAGATCAGAACTGTAAGGGGGCTTTATGAGTTACTAGTTTTATTCTGAAGATGAAGGGGGATCATAAGAGTTTTAAGCATGATAATAATAGATTGCCACGTGGAAGTTTTGAAACAACTCTGGGGAGAATGAATTGGAGTGAGGAGTATATGTGTAAATCCACAGCATGACTGGAGGCAGGGCCAATTAGGCCTAGGAGGCTCTCGCAGTAATCCTCAAGGGAGATATAAATTAATGGCAGCTTCATCTCCACAGTAGTGATTGTTTTTGAGAACCTGGGAGTTGTTGGAATGTCTAAGAGATCCTACACATGGAGGAGAGAAGACAGCCAACAACTCCAACTATTTCATTTTCATAAGCATACAAGAAAATCTGAAGAATGTTTGATTTCCCCAAGACTCTCTACCAAGAGCTGGGATGAGCCTGGGATCACTTGGCTCTGTTGTTACTTCCTCCCACCAGGCCCTGGTCCCTTGAGTTGTCTCTCTCCAGAATCATAGTGTCTGGAAGGGACCCCAGAGGTCTAACAGTAAAAGCCTAGGAGTCTCTGCTAAGAGGAGCTCCTTCTCCCTCCCTCTAATGCAGCTACTCTTGGGCTTAGCTCTACTGTCACTGACTTCTGTCCTCAGTCTCTTCCTCCTCTGGGCTTGCAAACTAGCCAATCCATTAATGAACAGTCACTGTCTGTGACCTCATTAAAAAGTTGTTAATGAGACATTGTGCTGTTGAGGAAGCACAGTTGACTGAGGCTCCCAGTGGCCTATGCTGGGGCCTGGAGGGGAAGGTAGGTGAACAGACAGACTCAGATCTGGGGAGGGGCCTAATGTCCCAGGTGGCACAGCCACACCTCCTAATGATCTCATCTTGGCAAGGGGCCACCTTCAAAGCTCAAGTCCCTGCTGGCCTGCAGGTTTCCAGGAGCAGCTGCTGTCCAGAGCAGCAGCGATTTTCCTCTGAGCTGTCAGCTCTGTTTAATGACTACTCTGATGACCTATTCAACTAGAGGGCTACAATTTCTGAGATTTAAGAAGTGGCTTTCCTTGTACTTATTTTTTTCCCTCTGTACAAGTCTTTTTACTTACAGATTGTGTTCTCTTGTCATCTGATCTCTACGTGACCACCACAGTAATGTTCCAAATACCCATCTAATTTTTTTCTTGTCCTGAACATCCTTATTACATAGTTCAAAAAAATCATGTTCAAATATCTCAGCATAGATGGTCTTTCAAGATGTGATTCCTAACTACCTCGCCATCCTAGGTTTCCTCTTGTTTTCTATCCCATGTCATAATTTCTATCATCCATACCATGGTCCTCGCCATTGTCATCAACATCATCACAATGGTTAACATTTGTATAGAAATTATGACATCCCCTGCATAGTTTTTTAGTCATTTACATGTATTAGCTGATTTAATCCCCTCAATCAAGCTGTGAGGTAGGTGCTATGATTGTTCTCATTTTACAAAAGGAGAAACCAAGGCACAGGAGATCCTAAGTAACTTGCCCAATGTTATAGAGCTGTTAAACAAACAGGATCAGGGTTAAAACCCAGGCATTTTAGTGTCAGAGCTCATGCTTTAATCAGTTGAAAAACTACAGCTGATGGGCTGAACGCAGCACTCCACAAGTCTTTATATTGTTCTTGAGTTAAGAATTTATTTTTACATTTTTAAATGGTTAGAAAAAAAATCAAAAGAAAATTCCTATTTCTTGACATGTAAAAATCATATGAAATTCAAATGTCAGTACTCAGAAATAAAATTTTATTAGAGCACAGCCATACTCATTCATTTATGTGTTATGGCTGATTTTATGCTATAATGGCCAAAGTTGAGTAGCTGTGACAGAGTTTGTTCATTAGCGATACTTTCTTCTGCTCCTTAGAACACTAACAATCAATAATGCATTTGTTATTTGACAATGTTTTGAGTTCCAATGCACATCTCTGTAGTATAGAACTATGGATTCATTTTTATTATCAGTGAATACACATCATGCCAAAAATAAGAAAAAAATGGATTTCAAATGCCACATTTGAAGGTGCAGTAGAGCTTAGATCATTTTGCAATCCAATTAGATGGCAGAACATTGTGTTTATCATGCAACGACACTTGATTTTGCTAAAAGCATACAATGTACATAGACACCACCTAAGCACTTGTGCAACATTTTCAACTCACAGAATACAACAGAAAAAAATTGAAATTTTAAAATGGTATATCTTATAGCAGGATTTCATCATAGAAATGAAAAGTGAATTTTTTAGATATTCTGAATATAAATGTCCTGAGGAGTAAGTGACAAAGATCATCTCCCATTCTGTAGTCTCTCTCTTCATTCTTTTGTCTTCTGTAGGCCTTTTAATTTTATGCCACTCCACTTACTTGATTTTTGCTTTTATTTCTTGTGCTTCTTGTTAAGGAAGTCAATTCCTGTGTCAATATATTGGAGTGTTGATCCTGTATTTTCTTCTAGAAGTTGTAGAGTTTCTGGTCTAATTCCTAGGTCTTTTATCTACTTTGAGTTGACTTTTGTGCAGGGTGAGAGATAGGGGTCAAAGTTTCATTCTTCTAAAACAAATAACCCAATCAATAAATGAGCAAAAGAACTAAACAGACACTACTTAAAAGAAGAAATACAAATGGCCAACAAATATATGAAAATGTGTTCTACATTTTTAGTAATCAGGAGATGCAAATCAAAAAACTACATTGAGATTTCATCTCACTCCAGTCAGAATGGCAATTATAAAGAACACAAATAATAATAAATGTTGGTGAGATGTGTGGTGAAAAGTTACACTCATACATTGTTGGTGGAACTGCCAATTAGTGCAACTACTCTGGAGAGAAGAATGAAAATTCCTCAAAAAATTAAGAATGGAACCACCATATGACCTAGATATCCCACTCATCAATGTATATCCCAAAGATCTAAAATTAGCTTATTATAAAGATACAGACACGTTAACTTTTAAAGCAGCACAATTCATAATAGCTAAGCCATTAACCAACCTAGATGCCCTTCAATAGATGACTAAAATATGGTATTAGTCATAAAGAAGAATGAAATTATGACATTTTCTGGTAAATGGATGGAACTAGAGACTACCATGTTAAGTGAAATAAGCCAGATACAGAAAATTAAAAGTTGAATGTGTTCTCTGCTATGTGAAAACTAATTCAAAATAAGAGGGAAAAAAGTAAAGAGAAGAAAAGAAAAGCATGGAGGATTCCATCAAAATAGAAGAAGAGTGGAGTAGACTAAGGGGATTGTAGAGGAGGGAGGAGGGATGGGATAAGGCTAAAACAGTGGAATGAATCTGACCTAATTCCTATGGACATATATGAATATACCATAGTGAATTTCACCATTATGTATATTCGTGAGGCACTAATTAAAAAACTGTACATCAATAGCAGAAAGATCAGTAGAGAGAAGGGAGGAGGGAAGGGAAAAGGGAAGCACTGGGGACTAAAATAGAGAAAATTATATTCTATGCTTTTATAAATATGTCAAAATGAATTATAATGCTATATATAGCTGAAAAGAACCAATAAAAAATAAAAAGTGGCTGGATGTGGTAGTGCATGCCTGTAATCCCAGCACTTTGGGAGGGTGAGACAGGAGAATCACAAGTTCAAAACCAGCCTCAGCAATGGTGAGGTGCTAAACAACTCAGTGAGACCCTGTCTCTATATAAAACACAAAATAGGGCTGGAGATGTAGCTCAGTGGTCAAGTGCCCCTGAGTTCAATCCCCAGTACCAAAAACAAACAAACAAACAAAAAGTGAAAAAGAGGCTGCAACCAAATTAAATTTCCAAGTGACTCATGGTTAGCCAAATAAGGAAAGTCTTTACTAATGATGTACTAATTAAATCACATTTGATTGCAAGAACCAGAAGAATGTGTCTAGAAGAAAACACAGTTGCCTAAAACTAGCCTTTGGATACGAACTGGTTTTGAAGAATTGAAAATATTGGAAGCAGATCAATATTCAAGTAAAAAATAACACAAATTATTTGAATGTTTTCTGTGGTTCAATTGTTCTATTGACGAATGTTACTGATATTAATTATTTGCTGTTTTTTACTTAAAGAGTTAATGTTCTATTTGAAATAACAGAAGAATTACTCTCTTTATGGAATAATGTTCCGTGAAGTTGAGGAAACAATAATTCAGTATAACTGGATGTGAAATCTGTTACATGTGTTAAAACTGATAGTGTTAAAAAATATAGGCAGAGCAGGAAAAGGCTTAGTTGGAAAATGTTATAAAGTTTTTGAAAATTTAAAGTAACTAAAGCCTATGGTTATTTACTATATTATTTGTCATTGTGTACTTAGAGGAGAATCTTTGAATCTCTCATTTGTTATTGAAGTGTTGATAGTGAATGTCATTTGCAGACATGTGTGGATGTAACTATTAGTTCTGTGAATTTTGTCAGAAATAGATGCTGAAAATCATAAATTGCCCTACCACAGGATAATCTGATAGTTTAGTAATGGCAGTGTTATTGCAATTTTTTGAGTGCAGGGTTAAGACTGAAATTTTTCTGAGCAAGAAGAACTGTCCTCTATCATTCACTGAGGAGTAAATGGCTTTGGATATAAACCTTGGAAACAGACCTGATATTGTTTCTTGATGAATTCAACCAAAAATTATAAAGCTAATGATGAACCTAGCCTAATTCTATTTTAAGATTGTGAGCCATCTTGACCAAGGTCATAAAAAGTTTATTTCTCTTTTACTTGCTTGCACCGTGTCTGGCTTTGACTAGAAACTGCCCTCCCTGAAATCTCGGCTTTCACCAGATAGTCATGTCTGACTTTGACTAGAGCCATGTGAATCGTTAATTTGCTACCTGCTTCTGTATTATGCTTGCCAACTGAATATTCCTAAGATATCTAACTGTGTAACTCTTTTTTTTTTTTGGTACTGGGGATTGAACTCAGGGGCACTCGACCCCTGAGCCACATCCCCAGTCCTATTTTGTGTTTTATGTAGAGACAGGGTCTCACTGAGTTGCTTAGCGCCTTGCCATTGTTGAGGCTGGCTTTGAACTCACAATTCTCCTGTCTCAGCCTCCCTAACTACTGGGATTACAGGCTTGAGCCTCCGCACCCGGCTTGTAACTCTTTGTGTATTATAAAAACCTCCCTGCTCTTGAATCAAATGCTGTCCTGCCTTGTTGGGTGAAGCAGCCCCTGGACAGCCACTGAACAGCTGCTGATCAGCCTTGTGTACACAATATAAGCTTGCTTAATATGATTTAAAATTGGAGTCGGTGGTCTTTTCTCTGCGTCTTGGGTTCATCACCAGACCATACATATGTGAAAAACATATTCAGTGGTAAGATCATTTTGATGGCATCTAAAATTTGAATATCTAGTGGTTTTATATACTTCTCACACTGTCAAAGTTAAGACAAAAGTGAGCTATCCCTTCTTATACAAATTTTTGGCCAATATATTGTCTGAGCTTAAACTAGAATTCTGGCAGTTTTTTTAAACCTTGATGCAACAGCAAAGGTTTCCATATTTCAATATACATTTTACTAAGAAATTGAGGAGCATTCATTGAGTTTTCTATTGAAAATAATCTGCAGTGCAATTTCATGCTAAAACGCACATCAGGCGAATAATCTAACGGAATTTAAAAATGTCTTCCGAATAATGAATAACATTCAATTAAAATCATATTTAATATGTTCCATATATGCAATATTTGGAAACATGTATAATCCTGAAAGACATTTTCAGAGATGAAATACATAAAAATCTCATTACAGAGCAACATTAAAAGATGAACACTACAATCAATTTTGATGAAAGAGAATAGTTTGAACCTCAAGTGAAATTTTGTTCCTTCAAAAATGAACACATTCCTTTCGTTAGATTTATACTAAAAAAAAAGTACTCAACTTATTAGTATGTTTTAAATTTCATCATTAAAAAAATTAAAAAATTGTTTTATTTAAGAAAATTCTTTTTAATTATAGATGAACACAACACCTTTATTTTATTTATTTATTTATTTTTATGTGGTGCTGAGGATAGAACCCAGTGTCTCACAAGTGCTAGGCAAGCACTTTACCATTGGGCCATAATCCCAGCCCCTTGTTTTCTTTTTTATTGTATGATCATAAAATTTCCTTGATTTTCCTTGGCCCACAAAGCTAATGAGATGACCTTGGATGCATAGCTGACACATTGTAGTAGTTTAACCTTTTAAAAATCTCTTTCCACACATACCCCCAAATCTTTCCCCAATTCCATCCTACACTTTTGCACGATTACTCCTCATCACTACACATACATCATTACTCAGGATCCTAATTCTGTCTCAACACTGGACTGCGTGCTGTATGTCTATTTTAGTGCCTTTACCATGTATCTAGTATCTATTTTGGTGGGTTTAACATAGTGGCATTCATATAATACACAAAACTGGCCTCTCAGATAAACTGGAAACAATGTCTTATCTCTCTACCTGCCATGGCCCCATCATGGACATATGCTCTTCCTCCATCCTTTCCCATCTTGATAGAGGGGGGATCTTTATCAAGAAGTTGGGTTTTTTTTGTTTTTTTTTGAGTTGTAGGTGGACAGAACATCTTTATTTTATTTTCATGTGGTGCCGAGGATTGAACCCAGTGCCTCGGGCATGCTAGGCGAGCACGCTACCACTGCGCCACAACCCCAGCCCCAAGAAGTTGGTTGTTAATGATAGAAATGTGAGTGGAATTCTTCATACCTCCTTCTCCTCAACTGTCATATACAATGTATTCCACCAAGTCTTGCCAATTTTATATTCCAAATATATTTAGAATCTGAACTCTCATCTCCACTGCTGCCATCCTAAATTAAACCACCATTATACTAGTTGGCTTATTTCTACTCTTGCAACTTAAAATACATTCTCTACCTAGCAGTCATGGTTACCTTTTAAAAAATATTACCCTCTTAATTAAAATATTTCAATATCTACCCATTGCATGTAGGTTAAACTAAAAGATCCTTAACATGATCAAAAAGAGTTCCTGTCCGATCTGATCTCTGCCTACCTATCAAACCATTTTTTTAAACCTCACTTTCCCAAATCTACAACATTTTGGCAAAAATGGGCTTTCTTCAACTTCCATAATACACTAAGTTCCTCTTCACCAGGAACTTTTGTGATCTTCCTCAGTCTTGAGTGCCATTCCCCTACTTCTTAAACTTGTTGCCAAAATTAGCTTAAATACCATCACCCAAAGCTTTTAAAACGTCCTTTGTTATTATTTGTTTTGGCATTCCTTTTTTTTTCTCTCCATGGAAGTTTTTGCAATGTTTAGTTTTATATGTGTGATGTCATTCATTTGAATATTGCCCAGTACATTCACATGGCTATAAAATTTTCCAAAAGCCAATTTTCTAAATAATTACCTTTTCAGTTTTTTATAAAGATTATTTATAAAGTTAGAGCAATGCAGTTGGATGAATTGCAATTATTTTAACATCTTTCAAAGATTCTTGTGAATTGTAGTTTATAATTTTTAAATTGTGTCTTCATGGTAATAAGTACAATATTGTTAAATTTTCTTGGAAACATTAAAAAACTTTAAACTTTCAATGTTTTAAGGTTGATTATATTTCATAGGCATAGTATTTGAATATTGTAACTATATATAAGAGCATATTAATGTTTTCAATTAGTATGAGAAATAATAGATTATTAATTAAATGGAACTGAAGCAAGTGGGCAGGCAACTGAAAAGAAAGATACTTCAGATTTCACACCAGATAAATTTGAGACTCTAAAAGATTTAAATATAAAGCAATAATGTAAGTACTGATAGAAATTATGAAATAATATTTTTGTGAACCTCCAAAATAGGCCCTATCTTTGAAGGATAAAGTAACACCATAAGCATAGAAAAGATAGAAAGGATAAAGAGGTAAAAAATATATTCATTTCAAAATATCTGATCTTCCTACCATGTATGTAAAGATTTTAATTAAGTACTATTAAAGATATATCATCTGATAGAACTGTGCACAAAATATTTAGATAAAGCAAATGAAAATAAATACAATGACTTTTAAACATGAAAGGAAGGCAAGATAAAGTAAACTTAAAAATTTTGGTAGATAATTTTTTCAGCCACCTAATTGGCAAGTATCTGAGGATTTAATGGCAAATACTTTTTGACAGAAATGAGACATAATCATCATTCACATAAGGGAAAAATAAAGCTATATTGGCACATGATATGATTATGCAGAAAATCCTGAAGATTCTATTTAAAAAAGAACTAGAATTAATAAGTGAACTTAGCAAGATCATAGGCTACAAGGCTTACATACAAAATCTACTGTATTTCTGTATACAGTTGGCCTTGTGTATCTGTGCATTCTGCATCCATGGATTCAATCAATGGCACATAGAAAATAACTCAGGAAAAAATTACATCTGTATTGAATAATTTTGCCATTATTTCCTAAACAAGATATTATAACAACTAATTATGTAGCATTTACATTGTACTAGGTATTATAAGTAATCAGATTAAAGTAAATTGGAAGCTTTGTAGATTATATGCAATATCATGCCATCTTATATAGCGGACTTGAACATCTGCAGATTTTAGTATTCATTGTGGCATTGTGGGCCCAATCAATGATACTGTGTGGTAACTGTATTAGCATTGAATAATCAGTTCCACATGCACTTGAAATATAATAATGGTATCTGCTGTTGTTGCTTGGTGTCCTATATTTTTTTTTTTTTTTTTTTTTTGTGGTACTGGGGATTGAACTCAGGACTCGACCACTGAGCCAAATCCCCAGCCCTATTTTGTGTTTTATGTAGAGACAGGGTCTCACTGAGTTGCTTAGCGCCTCGCCATTGCTGAGGCTGGCTTTGAACTTGCGATTCTCCTGTCTCAGCCTCCCTAAGTGCTGGGATTACAGGCTT
>PVHX01021820.1:0-28954 GCA_004024805.1 Geosciurus inauris
GGTTCGATCCTCAGCACCACATAAAAAAATAAAATAAAGACATTCTGTCCACCTACAACTAAAAAAAATAAATATTAAAAAAAAATTCAAGCTTACTAAACCTCTCATTGGGTGAATGGATTTTAGCTCCTCTAATTGTGCCTTCCACTCAAACACAATGGCAGAGCTGTGGGTCAGACCAATTGCCAGGATTGTTCTCCCCTGCACCTCAGATGTTCAGCTCTGAATATTAAATGAGAACTACCATGAAAGAAACAGCATATTCTTTATAAACTCAACTTGACAAAGGATCTGAATAAAGATTACAACAAATCTCTCTTTTTTTTTCTTCTTCCTTCCCCCCCCCCCGCCATTGTGAGAAAGGGGAGAGTTTTCAAGGAAATGCTACGATAAACTCTCCCTTTTTCATGAACTATTCTTTTCTTAACTGAATACTATGAATAAATGTCTTCTCTCAAGAAATCAAACACAATTGCAACCTCCTAAAACAGCTTTTTTTTTTTTTGGTACCAAGGATTGAACTCAGGGGTACTTGACTACTGAGCCACATCTCCAGCCCATTTTGTGTTTTTATTTAGAGACAGGGTCTTACTGAGTTGCTTAGCACCTTGCCATTGCTGAGGCTGGCATTGAACTAGCAATTCTCCTGTCTCAGCCTCCCAAAGTGCTGGAATTACATGCCTGAGCCACCGCGCCCGGCCCTAAAACAGCTCTTAAAATAATGTTTAATCTTTCCCAAGCTCAAGGAGAATAGCATTCACAAATAATACTAGTCAATAAATAAGAACTGTCTATTATATAACAAAAAATCTACAAAAAAAAAAAAAATTCAGATTAAGCCAGGCTCAGTGGCACATGCCTATAATCCCAACAGCTCGAGAGGCTGAGGCAGGAGGATTGGGAAAAAGCGAGATGCTAAGCAACTCAGTGAGACCCAGTCTCTAAAATACAAAATAGGGCTGGGGATGTGACTCAGTGGTCAAGTACAGGAGTTCAATCTCCAGTACCAAAAAAAAAAATTCAGATTAAGATTTAGCTGGGCAATGAAGCACATCCCTGTAATCCCAGCCATTTGGGAGGCTGAGGCAAGATCAAAAGTTTGAGGTCAACCTTGGCAACTTAGGGAGACCCTGACTCGAACAATAAAAAGGGTTGTGAATGTAGCATCCCTGGAGTACAATCCCCAGTACTGGCAGTGGAGGGGACAAAAATTAAAACGTAAAGTCCTGAATTTTGAGAAGAGAAATAATTTGAATTGAAAAGCTACAGAATTTGGGTTTTGGAGCCAGATTAGGACTGTTAGTTGCATCACATTACTGTGCAACCTTGGGCCAAATTCCTTAACTTCTCAAACCTGTTTCCTCAATAAATCAAACACTACCTTTAAGGGTTCTTAAAAGTATTATGGCTGGGGGCTGGGATTGTGGCTCAGTGGTAAAGTGCTTGCCTAGCATGTGTGGGGCACTGAGTTTGATCCTCAGCACCACATAAAAATAAATAAATAAAATAAAGATATTGTGTCCATCTACAACTAAAAAAAATATTTAAAAAAAAAAAGTTTTGTGGCTGGGCACAGTGGCACATGCCTGTAATCCCAGCAGTTTGGGAGGCTTAGATAGGAGGATCCCAAGTTCAAAGTCAGCCTCAGCAAATGCTAAGCAATTCTGAGAGACCCAGTCTCTAAATAAAATACAAACTAGAGTTGGGGTGTGGCTCCGTGGTCAAGTACCCCTGAGTTCAATACCCAGTGCCTCCTCCCCCCAAAAAAGTGTTCTTAAAAGTACTAAATAAGGGGCTGGGATTGTGGCTCAGCATTAGAGCGCTCGCCTAGCACGGGTAAGGCACTGGGTTCGATCCTCAGCACCACATAAAAATAATAAATCAATAAAAATAAAGTATTGTGTCTGCCTACAACTAAAAAATATTTTTTAAAAAAAGTACTAAATAAAATGGTAGTGGGGTATGGTGATGTATACCTGTAATCCCAGTGACTGAAGAAGGAAAATCGCAAGTTCAAGGCCAGACTCACCAATTTAACAAGACACTAAGCAACTTAGCGAGACCCTGCCTCAAAATAAAAAATAAAAAAGGCTAGGGATGTGGCTCAGTGGTTAAGCATCTCTCCTGGTTCAATCCCCAGTACTCCCCACAAATTAAATAAAATTGTATATATTAGGCTCTTAAGTACCATATCTGGCATACAGCAGGAATACATAAAATTGTCATTTTCTAATATTCAAAAGGTTTAATCAGAGTTTGATTCAGAGAGAAGGTAAAACAAACAACAGGGGACAATCATTAATTAAACAGAAAGGAATATATTCCTCAGGTATGCCAGATTTATAACTTTAAGGATAAATTTCTCAGATTAACAATTAATCATAAATATGAGGCTGGGGGATGGGGTTGTGGCTCAGTGGCAGAGTGCTTGCTTTGCATGTGCGAGCCACTGAATTCAATTCTCAGCACTGCATATAAATTTAAAAAAATAAAGATCCATGAACAACTGAAAAATATATTTTAAAAAATGTGAGGCTGCATCATTGATCTTGAAATGCTTTTCTGTATGAGATATTCTTCTTCCCTTCTAATTTGACAATTCTTTGAGCTATACATTTGTGCAATTTTTTCCTGTCCTCTTCCTAAAGCCTTGACTCACACTCTTCTTAGTTTAGTCCTGGGATGACCTAAGCCTTCACCAGACACACCTTAGAGTTCACTGACTATTCTAAAGATTTCAGGGAAGCTAAGCATGGTAGCACATGCCTGTAATCCCAGCAACTCAAGAGGCTGAGGCAGCCTCAGCAATTTAGCAAGACCCTGTCTCAAAATAAGGGCTAGGGCTATAGCTTAGTCATAAAGCACTCCACTTCAATCCCCAGAACTGTTTAAAAAAAAAAGTTCAGGGAGCCCGGTGCGGTGGCACAAGCCTATAAGCCCAGTACTTTGGGAGGCTGAGACAGGAGGATAACGAGTTCAAAGCCAGCCTCAGCAACAGCGAGGCACTAAGCAACTCAGTGAGACCCCATCTCTACATAAAACACAAAATAGGGCTGGGATGTGGCTCAGTGGTCGAGTACCCCTGAGTTCAATCCCTGGTACCAAAAAAAAAAAAAAAAAAAATTCAGGGAGAAGGCTAGAACCAGCACCTAAGACCTAAGAGGTCAGAAACCATCCATGTGATATAATGAAAAAGACATGGGCTATGAAGAAAGAGATGTGAATTTAAGTTCCACCTCTGCCACTTCCTAAAGGTATAATCTTAAGGTACTTACCTTCTGGACCATATTTCTTCATCTGTAAAATAGAGATAATGTCACCTGTATCTCATAATATGCTTGTCAGGATTACAGAAACACCTATGACAATTCCTGGCACATAAAAGGCCAATAATGGAGCCGGGAGCAGTGGCGCAAGCCTGTAATCCCAGCACTTAGGGAGGCTGAGACAGGAGAATCGCAATGGCGAGGCGCTAAGCAACTCAGTGAGACCCTATCTCTACATAAAACACAAAACAGGGCTGGGGATGTGGCTCAGTGGTCGAGTGCCCGAGTTCAATCCCTGGTACCAAAAAAAAAAGGCCGATAATGGGCTGGGACTGTAGCTCAGTGGTGGAGCACTTGCCTCCCACACGTGAGGCATTGGGTTCGATCCTCAGCACCACATAAAAATAAACAAATGAATAAAGATGTTGTGTCCATCTATAACTAAAAAACTATTTTTAAAAAAGGCCAATAATGATAACTATTATTAGGGTCCAACTGCCAACTGATTCACTTAACATTTTGCCAGGTTGTACTTTTCTAACTAGCAAAGAAGTCACACTGTTCCCACATTCCCATGCCTATATCCAAAACATTCCATTTCTGTAATCTATAATTAACCAAATCAAGAGCTTAAACAATTCAGGGCAAGAAAGCACTAAATCCTGACAGCAACAAAACTAGTGCAAGGTAATAAGTCTGCCAAGAGAAATATGGAATCTGTTTGAACATGGTCATCACTGACAGTGATGTAAGCACAAGTCAGTTGAGGTTCCTGGGCTTACAGTCTTATTGTCAGAAGTTGTTTTTAACTTTTCTGAAGTAAATCATCTTCTGCCTTTTCTTTTTGCTGCTGCACTCCAATGTTCCTAGCACCCATTTCCAAGAACACTGGGAAGAAATCCTCTCAACTGTTATCTCGTTAACTTATCTTCCATTTCACAAATTACTTCGTACAGAGATTTTTGGTTTGTTTAGTTCATTTAATGTGAGCTTATAAAAAAGATTATATACAAATATATCATAACTACAATGACAAAATATGGCCCCCAGAGCACCAAAAGTTACAGGATGGAGGCAGATGTCAAAGACAAAATGTGACAGCATAACCTACACACTGTATGTTCATTCTTACTGACTATTGCACTTGGGAATTCTGCCTCTTATAAAAAGTTTATTTCTGAGACTGAAGATGTGGCTTGGTGGTAGAGTGCTTGCCTAGCATACAGAAGGCCCTGGGTTCTAGCCCCAGCACCACCAAAAAAAAAAAAAAAAAATTTCCCTTGTGTTGCTTATGTGGCTAGGCGGAGTGAAAGAGCTAAGAAACTGATGGCAAATACATGAATGGAGTAAGGAAAATCATCAATGGAAATATGATTTAACATAAACAAGTCTGTACATGAGTTACAAAATAAAAGCAACAATCATGAGTTACATAGTCAAAGGCAACTTTTTCAATCCTAATGTTCCCAGTCCCTTCATACACAAAATTTCATAAAAGCAGAAGGGAATCAAGGTCAGAATGATTATTTAAATAGACAATCCAAGAATTAAGAAAGGCTCAATAAATCCAAATGTCACGCTGCAGTTCCTTGATGAAGTGATTTTTCCACTTGGGGAAAGAAGGGCAGATTCGTACATTTATTTTCATTTAGTCAATTTGATATCAAAAAAGTTAAGATTTTGTCTCTAAAAAGCAACTCAGCAGTGCCCTTACTTATGTTAAACATCTGCATCCTTGCCCAGAACTTCACCTGCTTAACTTTTCAGCAGAAAAGTTTTTTTGGTGCAATTAACATTGTCTAAGGCAAGCTCAGCCCTGTCTTCCATAGCCTTGAGGCTGCTTAGTAAATCCAGAATCATGGAGCATACATTTTGATACTGAAAAACAACAGGAAGAAGGTGGTTTAGTGACAAGGAAAATGGCCAAGAAGCACATCTAGAATTAAGAAAAACAGACTCTGGTAGGTATGCTGCCTTGTTATTTTTTAACTTCTTTATATAGAATCTATTGAACTGTTGTGTACCTTTCAGAGGAGGTCATAGGGGCATGCACTTAGGTCATGATGGAAGGAATAAAAATCCATTCTTCCTAATAATAATAGCTATAATTTTTTAAGACCATACTATATGTGACAAGTTCAATGCTAAGTAAAACCTTTGCACATATTTCTAATTCTCAATCATAATTAATATTCTTATTTTACAGAAGAAGCTGAGTTGTAGAATTTGGAAATTATCCAAAAGCTAGTAGTAGGGGTACTAGAACTCAAACCTAGGTCTGCCTGACTAAACTCCATGCTCTAAAACGAATTTTTAAAGCACTTTTACCCTTTAAAAAATCTAACTGAATTACAGATTTTAGACAAGAATCTTAATCACAAGAAAAAGATTTGGCCAAAGTTATAAAGCATCCAAACTAGTCAGAAACATGCTTCAGAATTCCCCACTCTCAAGTAGATACATGCTTCCTCTTTTACTGTAATTGCTCCTAGAAGATTCATATTACAAATGATGACACTGCCCTAAAGAAGTATTAAACAAATTCCTTCGGTCTTGAGCCTGATGTCATTTATCAGTGTATTTGGGTAGTCAGATTGAAAAAGGTATTTGCTAGACCTTAATCATAAAAGCAATTAACAACAAAATGTTTGGATCCAAGGTTCCAATTCAGCTGAGTCCTTCACTGTAAAACTAGTGCAGATTTCACATCCTTTTATTACTGTTCTGATAAAACAATTAAAAATCATTCACAACAATTTAAGAAACAAATTGCTGTGTTCCTATTGTGCCTAGGAAATTAGAGCCACAATCCCTTTTTACATGACCCACATCTCTGTATTTTCCAATATTTATCCCCACCCCGGGGCTGATTTAGCATTGAGAGAAAGGTATGATGGATAGCCAAGGTTCGGGTAATATTTTACATCTAGGCATGCTTACTCTTTGGTGTTCTGCGGCCTCCCCACAACTATGTATGAGAGAAGCTGGCAGCTGAGATAGAAAGCCACAATGCTCGCTTTCCCAAAAGTGAGCATTTCTTCCTAACGCTTTCTCATCACAATAAAGGAACCGATACAACCACCATTCTCTTCATACACAATCTAATAATCCTGCTGACCAATTACTGAGTAGGGTTACAAACCTCTTAGAATAGAAGAGTGAGGAGTCTCTCCATTACCCTTCTACAATCAAAGAAAATGCAAGAGTATTACAGTAGCTGAGAAGGAAGGGCACAGCATCAGTACTGCTCTGGGGAAGTGGTTGGCCACAGAAAGGCAGAAAGTCATCATCTGTACAGAAGCCAGCCAACTCAGAGGATTTCAATGCGAGCTAACTACTGCTTACTCGTTCTCCAAGTAGAAAAGGTTTTTCCACCTTTATTGGTGGATGGGCTTCCGAAAGCGGCAAGGTTTTTCTGTACTATCCAGATCGCCTTCTCGGATAGTCCGGAAAATAACAAGTGGGAGTGCTGGGGCGCTGGGGGCGTAGTATAAGCTGCCTCTCTTCCCCGTGCTTATTCCAAGTAGTAGGGGAGAGCGCTACCTCCATGTTACTCCCAGCGAAGTACGACCGTACCACCTGGAGTCTCCGCTTCCCAGCCCTGGGGGCCAGGTGGAGGCAGCTCCAAGAGGGTGGGTTCAAGGGGGAAGGGGTCTCACTGTTCCCAGGATGAGAAGTGAGAGCGTGGAGGGTGGTGCCGCCGTGCCGAGAGGATCTGCGGTCCCCCTCGCTCCCCTCCCTCCCTCTCTCCCTCTCCGAGCCAGGCAGCCCGGCCCCAATACCTTCTTGACTGTGCGCGGCGCCTCGGTGACTGTGCCGTCGGGGCTGACCAGGGCCTCGCCGCCGTCGCGGTGCCGCTGGTGCTGGTGATGCGGGTCGCTCCGTTTCATGGCCGACGCCTGAGGCACCTTCCCGGCGGCAGGGCTGAGAGCGGCGGCGGGCACGGAGCCCGGGCCAGGGGCCGGGGGCCGCTCCGCGGCAGGAGCCGGAGCCTCGGGGTCCCCGCCGCCTGCCGGGGGGGCCATGGCGCCCACGGCCGCCGTGCTCAGTCCTAGTTGCGGCTCCGCCTCGGAGGGGCTCAAGTCCTTCAGGTCCACCTCAGGTACCTTGGCAGCAGCCGCTGCTGACACAACCTGCACCGACATCACCACCTCCGCTGCAACCGCCGGCTCAGACTCCAGCTCCAGCTCCAGCTCCGGCTCGGCCCCGCCTCCCGCCTCCCTTCCCCTTCCCTCCCCCATTCCCCCACTCCTCCCCTCCATCGCCTCCGCTCCCACCCCCTTCCTCCGCCCGCCAGTCCGCCTGCCAGCCTCGACCCCTCCAGCCCCTCCCAGCCCCGGTCCGGCTAGCGCGCGAGGCGCCACGGAACCTGTAGTGCGCTTGCTCCCGGCCGCACGCGGAGAGAAGACCGTGGGACCTCAGCCCCCGACCTACACTGCGCGTGGAGAGGAACCGCAAGGCCCCCTGGGAGTTGTAGTCCTCTTGGCCTTCCACAGTAGGGTTCTGTGGCTGAGAAGGAGCCCCAGGGCCGAAGACTAACGGAAAGGAGGACGGGTGACGCGACCGAAGGGATGAGGAAGAGAAAGCCTCTGGAGGACTTGTGCCTTCCGGGTAGGGGAAACCAGAAATCCTAGTGAAAGCGAGGGAGGAATGACTCGCTCCCCTGACAGTGTGAATCTCCTCCGTGTGCGCGTCTGCAATCACGTGGCCTGGCTTTTAAAGGAAAAGCGGTGGCGTCACGCGAGGAGAGCGCCTGCTCCGAGCTTGAAGACTTGGTTTCGCTGTGAAACTGGGACCTTAACACCTTTCCGAACTTCAGTAGCTTGATTTTTAGGAAGGATGAAATAGGACTTTGCCGGCTGCGGCGGTTTTCGGCACATTCTGGACTTCGAAGCTAGAATCAATCCCAAAAGAAATTAGTTTACACGAGGTCGAAATTTCACTGCTGAGGAATTAACACGTTGCCTTAAAAGAGGCCGTACCAAAAAAGTGTTTTGGGTTGTTGTTGTTTGGTACTGAGGATTGAACCCCGGAGTGTTCCACCTCGGAGCTACGTCCCCAGCCCTCTTTATTTATTTATTTATTTTTTTAGACAGAGTCTCCCTAAGTTGGCCATGTCTTTTCACCTATTAATTTTTCTAGGGAAATGATCTGAAATCCAGATACATATGTAGCGTAGAGCAATACTAAAACCCCGATAGTGTTTCCCTAAGTGATGCAACTTTTATGATTTTTTAAAATATTTTTTCAGAGGTACAAAGAAAATTTTAACAGAGGTACAAAGAAATAACTGTATTTTTTCAGAGGTACAAAGAAAATTTTAACAGAGGTACCAATAACAGAGGTACCTCTGTTATTCTTTTGCAATTCTACATTATTTTAGAGAGTGCAAACTCAAAGATATGTATAGCAATTTTTTTTAATTTTTTTTTTTCAGTTGTAGGTGGACACAAATATCTTTATTTTTTTATGTGGTGCTGAGGATGGAACCCAGTGCCTCACGCAGGCGAGGCAAGCGCTCTACCACTGAGCCACCACCCCAGCCCCTAGCAATTTATTTTTAACAACAAAAAGGTATCTAAAATTAATGTTCCCAACAATAAGGGAATGGTTTTAGCCTTTAAGAAGTGTTTTCCAGGGCCTGGGATTGTAGCTCAGTGGTAGAGCGCTTGCCTAGCATGTGTGAGGCACTGGGTTCCATCCTCAGCACCACATAAAAATAAATAAAGATATTGTGTCCGTCTACAAATAGAAAAAATATTTAAAAAAAGAAGAAGTGTTTTCCAGCCGGGCCTGGTAGCATATGACTGTAATTCCAAGTTCAGGCCAGCCTCAGCAACTTAGCGGGCCTCTGTCTTAAAATTTCTTAAAAAATTTAAAAGGGTTGGGGATATAGCTTAGTGGTAAAGTACCTTGGGTTCAACCCCAGTACCAAAAAAGAAAATTGTTTTCCAGGTGGCTGCAGAAGCATGCTTCTGTAGGCCCAGCTACTTAGGAGGCTGAGGCTGGAGGCCAGCTCAGGAAATAGATCCCCTGGCTCAAAAAAAAAAAAAAAAATCCAATAACTTTTTTAATGACCGAAAGAATAAATACCTATGATTAAAAATGTATATTAAGTTAAAATGCAGGAGACAGAATTTGTAAATCCATTTGCTTTTGTGTAAAGAAAAAACTAAGAAAATACATTAAAATGCAATTGATGACAGATTAAGAGGTAGGCTTTTCTTTGTTTTTAGAGAAATTAAGGCAAACATCTTACAGTTTATAACTGTTCAAAGGGTGACAGCTATGACAGCCCAGGTGGGCCACTGACCATCTAGTCATTGGAGTATCTATTTTTAAGGAGAAAGAGGGAGAAATCACCTGCCTTGATCTCCTTTTCTACGTTACTGCCAAGTTGCAAATCTGTTCAATTTGTTGAATAGTCCTGCATTAAATGGAAGCTTTCATTTCCTGATCTCCAAATTTGTGCCTCACACTATGTATTGGAAGGCCCCTGAGCACAGCCATTTCCACAGGCCCACAAGTCTACCAGACACAGAGCTTCTTAAGCTTTCTCTTCACATTTCTGGCTTTCAGAATTTCCTTCCTGTTATAAAGAACCAGCCCAGAGCTTCATCCTCCAGCTGTCTAGGCAGAGATTAACAGCTCTATAACTGATTTCTTTCTTCCCCCTAATGCACAAGGGAGCTGCAGTACAGCCACCTGGCATGTGTAGGAGCTCATAGGCAGCAGCTGCCTACCTGGACTGCCTCTAGAGTTAATTACTGAGGGAACAAATTAATTCTTCAGTGAAATGTGGTTATAAAACAAAAAGTGAGAGCATTGGAAAGGACATACTCATCATTTATCAAGGTACCACCACATTTCAGGACCAATGGTAAGGTGATACTTTCCCCATTTTCAGCTCCATCCTACATACCTGCTACTTTTGCGTCTTTGTTGCTGAGGGACACCAGCATAACTGAAGATGAAATTGCTATACTGGAAACAGGATGATTAAGCAACAATTTATAAACTCTTTAATGAAATATTTAGGTCTTCTTCCTTCACCTATCTCATTCAGTTTCCAGAACCGTCTATGCAGGGCACTGGAAGAATTTCTCTGAGGTATCTGGGCCATCCAGGAAAGAAAGGAAGATACTAACACCGAGAGTTCCCCCAAGATAATAGGCCAACCAGACCACCCATGGTGAAGGCCATGGCCAGGTTTGCAGAGCTTCTGTGAATCATTTAATGTCACATCTCCTGAGTATGGGAAGTTAAAGCCACCAGACATACGAAGAAAACTCTTAATATGAAATAGACCAATACAGGCAAGCAGAACAATTAAATAACTTGAGGAAACGGGCTATACATTAAGAAAGTAAGGCAGGGCTGGGGGTGTAGCTTAGTGGTAAATTGTTTGTCTGGCACATACAAGGATCTGGGTTCTATCCCTAGCATCATGCATACCCAAAAGGAAAGAAAGCAAGATTTAAAAAAGAAAAATAACGAATATCCTTGGAACTTACAATCTTGTATTTGTGAAAGAACATACTGTTTCAAGGAATGAACATTCAGAAAACAAACAACACCTTTGAAATGAAAACATGCTGGCAGAATTTTTTAAACTCAAAAAATATTAAAAAGAAAGATGTATTTTTTGCTGAAATTGTTGAAGAGTTGTTTTACAATTTTTGGCTTGTTTTACAATTTTTGTTATTCATATATACATTTTGACTTTATAGATGTAATTACATTGAAGAGCTAGTTTTCTGAAAAAGGCAATCTTTTAGGAATTGTTTTTCAGGTCTTCAATTTTTTTTCTTTAAATTTCAAAAATTGGGGGTAAACCGGGCGTGGTGGTGCATACCTGTAATCCCAGCACTTAGGGAGGCTGAGACAGGAGAATCACGAGTTCAAAGCCAGCCTCAGCAACGACGAGGTGCTAAACAACTCAGTGAGACCCTGCCTCTACATAAAACACAAAATAGGGCTGGGGATGTGGCTCAGTGATCAAGTACCCCGAGTTCAGTCCTCAGTACCAAAAAAAATGGGGGGTATACTCACTGGTGGAGTGCTCTTGAGAGCCTAGCATGCTCTCAAAGCCTCAGATATGAACCCTAGCAACACAATACATAAATAAAAAAATAATTTTTTAAAAAATGGTAAAGAGAATAAATTAGAATGCCAGTCTTGGAAGTCCAATACCTAAATAATACAAGTGTCAGAAGAAAATGAAGGAAAAATTCAAAGTATTTCCTAGAAATGAAGATGGGAATTCCAGAATGAAAGACACCATTAGGTTTCCAGCCAAATGGATGAAAATAAACCAACCCAGAAACTCTTAGAAACTGAGGATCACAGGTGTGAGGCCAGCCTGGGCAACTTAGGGAGACCCTATCCCAAAATAAAGAGTTGGGGATGTAACTTGGAGGTAGAGGTCCCATGGGTTCAATCCCCAGTATCGGGGGGCAAAAATCATGTTATAATGCATCATTATACAATTTCAAAATACTGGGAATAAAGAGAAGATCTTTCAAAAGTCTGGAGTGGAACAGGGAACTAAAATTTTTTAAAAGGTAGAATCAGGAAGATTGAACTTCTTCAAGTCAATTCTGGAGGCTATAAGATTATGACCCCATATACTGCAGACCCTCTGTTTGCCTTCTCCAGAGAATAAAGGTTTTAATCATCCAAGGTTGGTAACGGTGGTCATCTAACTGTATGGCTGGGTAGGGGATCAATCCTGCTTTAGTCTCCACCTTCTGAAGTGCCTGTTACCTCCAAAACAGCCTTCTGAGGATCCTACAATAGAAGCTTTTCCCTGCTACTAGCTAACACAAAGGATTTGTTTGTTTTTGGCAGTACTGGGGATTCAACCTGGAGCTGGGGCATGGAAGGAGGCAGGCAGTCCATTACTGAGCTATATTTCTAAGCTGTTTTTTAATTTCTTATTTTTAGACATGGTACGGCTAAGTTGCTAAGGCTGGCCTCAAAATTGTGATCCTCCTGCCATAACCTCCTAAGTAGGAGGGATTTTAGGCATGCACCACTATGCCTGGCAAACTTCAGCTTTTTCAAGCCTGCTAAAAAAGCACTCATTTGCTTTCCAGTTTTCAAAACTATTACTGCTGGCTCCTCCCCCAACAGGCCTTTTCCTCCTTACAGGCCAAGAGTGAGAAAGAGCTAAATCCTTAACTTTGTATTAGGAAATCAAATGGTAATACCCCAAACACCCAAGAAGTAGTATTATAATCATGTTATTCAGACAGACAGAAATGAGCACCATAAGGATCACCTAAAATAAAGTGATTGGCTCCCAGGACAAGAAATGATGAGGTAGGTGGTGGGATGGGATAACAAGACAGCTGTTTTAAGTAATAACACTTGTAAAGCAGGGCTGGGAGTGTAGCTGAGGGGTAAAGCACCCCTGGGTTCAAACCCCAAAAGGGAGGGAGGGAGAGATTTATACAATTATTTGACTTTTCAAAGTATATCATGTGTAATTTAGATGAAAATAAAATCTTTAACAGCAGACCAAACTCCTGGTGTGGTGGGCTATACCTGTAATCCTAGTGATTCAGGAGCCTAAGGCAGGAGGGTCACAAGTTTGAGACCAGCCAGCCTTAGCAACTTAGCGAGACTCTGTTTCAAAATAAAAAAGGTCTGAGTGTGTAACTCAGTGGCAGAGTGCCCCTGGGTTCAATCCCCAGCATTACACACACATACACACACACACACAGAGAAAAAAAGCTATATGTAAATTGTTTATAGGTACATAATCAGTTTCATATACATATAACAAAGTATGAAAATGGATTAGAAGGAAACCCAGGAAACACAAACAGTTGTCTTCCTTTCAAGGAGTAAGAAAGTGGGCAGTTGGGAAGTTGGGGGTTGGTTAAAAGGGATTTTACTGAATCTTACACTTTATTTCTTTACAAAAAAAAAAATAAAAGGCTGGATGCAAATTTGATAAAATACTAAAAACAGTTGTTAATTTTGAGTCTCAGAAATAAAATATAGGGATGTAGCTCAGTGGTAGAGTGCTTGCTGAGACCATGAGACTGACAGAGGCAGGCCTCAGTACTTGGGGGTGCTGGACACCTTGGTTTGAAAGAGTAGCAAAGCCCAAGGGAGCAGCTGAGGGCAGAGTCTACTGGAGGTGAATCTCAGGGCTGCAGCAACAGAGTCCCCAAATCAGGCTCTTCTTGGATCCTGTGGGGTTTCTTCAAGAATCTAATTCCGAGGGGCTGGGATTATGGCGCAGTGGTATCGTGCTCGCCTAGCACGCGTGAGGCACTGGGTTCGATCCTCAGCACCACATAAAAAAAAAATAAAGATATTCTGTCACCTACAACTAAAAAACAAACATTAACAAAAAAAAAAAAAAAAAGAATCTAATTCCGAGCAGGGCACAGTAGCGCACGCCTGTAAACCCAGCACTTTGGGAGGCTGAGACTAGAGAATCGTGAGTTCAAAGCCAGCCTCAGCAACAGTGAGACCCTGTCTCTAAATAAAATACAAAATAGGGCTGCGGGTGTGGCTCAGTGGTGGAGTACCCGAATTCAATCCCTAGTACCAAAAAAATAAAATCTAATTCTGGAGTTTGGTGGAAGCGTGGCACTATTGCTCAGTTCAGCGGTCTGGTGTTCCTGTAAGTCTTGTAGGATTTCTTGGTTGTGGGGGGTATTCACGGTCTTGGACATCCCAGCTGCAGCCCAATGCCTGCATTCACAAAAGGTGGACTCGCACTGACCCCTAGCGGTCATAGTCTACCTTTGCAGCCACACTGAGGTAACATTTCTCAGCTTTTAAGACCCAGATTGAATTCCATCTCCCATCTTTTACCCAAGTAATCCTCCTAAAGAAAGGACAGAGGAAAGGAAACAAGTAGTTGAATGTCCATGGAGGCAAAAAGAAGAAAATCATAGCACTTTCATTTACTTCAGAAAATATAATTAAACAACACTGATGTTTTATTGTCTTAATACTGTTATTGATAAAGGCTAAAAAATAGCTATAAATCTGCTGAGAGAAACAGTAGCAGCAACAATGAACAAAATTATCAAGAGGGTGTGGGTAACTGGGGGTAAACAAAATGGAAAATCTGAATAGGAAAAAAGATCAAAGGTCAGAACTAGGAGTGGAAAGAGCCTGGACTTCAGAATCAGTAAGACCTTGGGTCTTACTAGCTACGAGATGTCTGGCACTCACTAGCTACAAGGTTGTGTGCACATTATTTTGCTTCACTGAGCTTTTTTTACATATAACTAGCTCTTCTGATTGGATCATTACCACAGTGGCTAAGAACTCACTGGAGCCAGAGGAGCCTCCTTGGATCCCAGCATTACTAATTAGTGGGTGGTCTGGGATAAGCTATTGGAATTTTCCATGCCTCAGTATCTTGACGGGTATAATGGAGCCCCATAGGTCTCTGGAGATTCAGTGGGATAATTCTTATAAATTGCTTGGAAGAGCACCTAGCCAGCATTCAGTAAGAGTTAGCTATTATTGATATAATACACACATATAAAGTGCCTAGGATAGAGCTGGGTGCTGAGAGGCACCCCTGTAATCCTAGCTACTCAGGCTGAGGCAGAAAATTGCATACACAAGGCCAGCCTGGGTATTTGGCAAGACCTTGCCTCAAAATAAAAATAAAAATGGTTGGGGATATAGCTCAGTGGTAGAGCATCCCTGAGTACAATCACCAGTACTACAAAAAATCAAGTACCTAGGGTATAATCAGTATGTTGTTAGAAACCTTTCCTCCCTCACTGGAATCCAAGTCTGGTCAAAATACATGTCCCTGTCACAGGAGCAGCAGTAGGAAAGGTTACTCCACAAAATATACTTGGTCAACACTCCACAATACCCTTCCAAGTCTATAGGTCCTCTACAGATCTCCCTACCACAGTCCTTGTAACTCAGCTGTTTCCTATTGACGTATTTGGAGGAAGTGAGACTAAAGGGCTTCCCTTGACTTTGAATCCCTTTGGCCCAAGAAAGCATCTTGGATCAGAATGCACCCAGCAAAATTGACATCCCTGGCAGATGGCACAAAGTCCTGCCTTGAGGCAGACCCCAGGAGATGCTTGCTTCCTGTCATCATTTCAGGGCTGAACTGCATGCTCATACTTGATTATCTTGTGCTTAGTACTCAATGAAGCAGCTGTGGACACTGAGGAACTTTTGTTCATAGAGAATCAATTAGTCAGGGAAGACAATCAGCATATGAAGCTGACATCAGCCCAACCTCTGGCTGTCAGTCTTGACCTCATCAGCCCCGAGCTCTTGTCCTTTCAGAAGACACTTAGGAGGATGTGGAAGACAAGAGATCGAGACCAGGTAAATAAGACAAAACTAGGGTTAAGGAAAATAAACACACTGGAGTTTATACAAAAATGTTTTATTTACTGTTCATATTTCTTCTTCCCATCTCTATCCCCTGACCTAAAACCCAGCCAGCTTCTAAGGCTTCCAGCTCTCTGGGTCTTGAAGTGGGGTGCTGGGGACATGGTTGGAGGTTATGAAAGGTGGGACTCTCCTACCCCACCAGTTATGGAAGTTGAAAGAAGCTTTCCTGCCTGGCTGAAGCTATAGCAGCTTCCCAGGATAGCCCCTCAAGTCAGAGGATCCATCCCCACTGGATGGTCATGAAGAAGACATAACATGTCTTTCAGGGGCCCAGAGGCTCCAACTTACTCCTTACCAGGCCAAGGCTCTACAGCTGAATCAATCTCTCACCAAGAGATGAAACTCAGTGCGTGCGTGCGTGTGTGCGTGCGTGCGTGCGTGTGTGTGTGTGTGTGTGTGTGTGTGTGATTTGCAGTTTTGAGTCCTAATCAAACAGGAAACAAGAAGAAGCTGGCCTGGTGGA
Organism: Geosciurus inauris; assembly: GCA_004024805.1. Lineage (NCBI taxonomy): Eukaryota > Metazoa > Chordata > Mammalia > Rodentia > Sciuridae > Geosciurus > Geosciurus inauris. Next base: position 16,135 of record PVHX01021820.1, read on the forward strand.
AATGAGATGGGAAAGGGAAGGGAAAGGCAGAACAGGGGTGGGTTTAGGGAAGGGCTACCTGTTAAGAGAGGTATGGCCCCTGTGGCAGTAGGCACTTCTGGCCCCAGGACCACCTAAAATGAAGAGCGGAGCCCTGTTCTCACTTAGACAAAGGACAAATGACACAATAAACACTTTTGGTCTGAGAGTGCCAGGAAAGGGCACCCGTTGGCAAAGAAAAGGGCAACCAGCCCCATCTGGAAGATAGGGCTTGGCTGCCTCCCTGGCCACCCCAATCCACTCTGAGAACTGTCACCCCTACCTCTGCCATTATTGCCCCACCACAAGCTCTGCTGGATACCATTGCTGCGAGTCAGACTCCAGCTGGTGGGACAGAAAGAAAGACCCTGAGCTCCAGGGCCCTGCCCTTGGGGTGAGACCTACCCATGGAGAAGTCTGGCTCTTTCCTACAGTCCTGCTGCTTTAAGCCAAACATACAGAACTCTCCTGGGAGAGCACTTGGCCCACAGTTTCCTGGAAGACGAGATCCCAGGGAAGCACTCTCAGGGAGGAAGAAGAGCCTTGGGATAGTATTTGTTCCTTTTTTCTGTCCCTGCTCTGCAGGCTCAGAAATCCGAGTCTGCATCCATGAGCTCTGCCTCCATCAGGTTGGTGCGGGAGTGAATGGGCCCCAGACCCTGGCGGCGGCCCTGAGCCCAGGCCGTGGGCGCTGGGACACTGGGGAGAAATGGGTCCTGACGGGGACTGGGCTCTGGGCAGAAGGGGTTGGAGACCAGGGTCCAGGCTCCCTGTGGGCAGGATTCCCCAGATCCCCAGGCCCCTGCAGCCACCAGGCATTTCTGCCGGGGGAGCTGAGGCAGCCGAGGAACAGCGCTGGTGGCAGGGGCGGGGACGGGGGCAGGATGGTGAAGCTCAGGGGCTGGTGCCAGGGGGCACACCTCCTTCTTCCTCTTCCTTCGCTTCTTCTTCCTACCCAGGCGCTTCTCCAGCTCTGGGGAGATCTCTGCCTCAACTAGCCACAGGTTGGCTTGTTCTTCCGGGGGTACTGTCAGAGGAGAGAGAACAGCCTGGGGCCCCGGCTCTGTCCTCAATACCTTCTCTCTTCAGAATCCTTAGTGTGTGTGTGTGTGTGTGTGTGTTTGGTGCTGGGGATTTTTTTTAGTTGTAGATGGACACAATATCTTTATTTTATTTATTTATTATTTTTTTATGTAGTGCTGAGAATCGAACTCAGTGACTCATGCATGCAAGGCAAGCGTTCTACCACTGAGCTACAATCCCAGCCCCTAGATGCTGGGAATTGAACCAGGACCTTACACATGCTAGGCAAGTACTCTACCAATGAGCTATACCCCTAGGCTCCCAGCACCCCTATTCTTGAGCTCTGGACTTTTAATGCCTTGACCCCACACTTCAGATCCTCTGAGTCCTTTCCTTCCTCCTCCCCCTCTGGTATTCTCTGGTATTCCAGTCCCAGGAACCCCCAGTGTCTATGCCCACCACCTTCCTACAGAAGCCTAAATTCTCATACCTGGAGTTGCCACAGGCGTGACAGACACATCCTGGGGCAGTATGGCTCCTCTCCGAGCCACCATCTTGGTGACATGCTGGGCCCAGGCAGAGGAGACATCAGCTGAGGGTTCATTGAGGTCAAAGGCCAAACCCGCTTTGGAGATGGAAAGAAAGATGGAATAGTGACTTCCCAGTCCCTCTCAGTGACTCATTCCTTATCTAGCACCATTCCCTGAGCCAGTCCCTTCCTCTTCAATTGTCAGAGAAAGGTCATCCTATAACCACAGAGATCTCTACCCATTCAGAATCTGAGGGGAGCAGCTTCAGATCCCCAAAGGGCTTAAACAGAGGTCAGCAATCCAGCCTTGGAACCCTGGATAACTCTAGCCCTGAGAGAAAATGGAAAAGGATGAGAAGAGGGAGAGAGGGGAACCCTTACAGACCATGGACAGGAACAGAGGGGAAAGAGAGGCCTCCAGAAGAGCTGAGGTGGACTGGCAAAAAAGGAGTGTGTGAGTAGGAGAAGGGAACACGGTCTGCCAAACAATACAGCATCCTGGGAGGGAAAGAGGCTGGGCCCTCGGGGGGGTAAGTGGCTCGAGGGAGGACAGGGCCAAGGCTCACCCACAGGCCCATCATGGGAGACGGTGTGCATGCTGAAGGACAGCTCCTGGCCTGGGTTCTGCAGCAGCTCCCGCCGCTTCGAGAAGGCCTTGGCAATCATCTTGCTCTTCTTGATCCGTTTAGGCTCGTCATCACTCTGCCCAGTCAACCTGAGAGCAGAGAGTGTGGAGAGGGAAGTGGAGGAGCGGCCACTTGCCATCAAATCTTGTGAAAGACAGCATCCCATTCCCTCTAGGTTAGGAAGTTCTGAGGGTCTTAAGTGCCTCAAGGACTCTAAGGAGTAGAGGCCTTCCCTGCAAAGAAGTGAACCTAGAACACAAGGCTCCTGTGTACTCTGCTATCAAGTCACCAGCTTTCACCAGATGCTGCCCACTGGCTCAGCATTTGGCCCAGGCTCATGCCTCAGGTCACCCAAGGACAGGCGGCGTCACCAGGGGGCGGTGGTTAGCCACTGAGAAGGGGACCTCAGGCAGCTCAGTGCAGTGCTTTGGAAAACAGCTGCCTAAGACTACGTGCAGGGAGGACTAGACAAAGTCTGATGGTGGGGGCCTGAGGCTGCAAGTAAGACAGGAGGGACAGGAGGAGCTGGCTGCTGATCCCACCTGCACCAGGTGCGCCTCCAGATGAGCAGTGTGGCCTTGGTCCAGACCCACGTGCTCATGGCGATGCCAGTGCCAAACATGGCAAACAGGTTGATCTTCTCCACCAGGAGGCTGGGGCGATTCTTGATCTCACAGTCAGGGATGGGCTTCTTGGTAGGCAGCCCAATGGTCACATTGGCCTGGCATCTGTGGTGAGGGATGGTTGACAGGTGAGTCTTTCTGAGTCCAATGGGTCCAGACTATCAAAGACTCTGAAAAGAGTACGATTCTCATGATACTCTTGGGTGGTTTTGTTTGTTTGGGGGCTGGGGATCAAATCCAGGGTCTCAATCATGAGTGTTCTATCACTGAGCTACATCCCAGTCCCTCACAGTTAAAACTTCCCAGGCCAGAAGCTGGAACCTTTAAAAATGAGCCTGAAGCAGTCCAGACAAGTGTCCACTTTAATGGGCATTTTAACTGTTGCTCCTTATAATAGCAGGTGCTGCACTTGAGGAAGTTGAGATGACTCACTCTCTCCTAATTCATCCTCATTGGTACACAAAAAAGCACAGACAAAACTAGCAAACACGAACAGGTTGTTAACCTGTCATAGAGATCTATGGAGATCTGCACTCCTGTGCAGGGATCTATGGAGAATGCCGTAGGAAGTACAGAGAAATGGGGCCAGCCTTGAGTTGGTCAGAGGAGGCAAAGGATGAAAAGGCTTCTTTTTTATTGTTTTTGGTACCATGGATTGAACTCAGGGGCACATGACCACTGAGCCACATCCCCACCCCTATTTTGTATTTTATTTAGGGTCTCACTGAATTGCTTAGTGCCTCACTATTGCTGAGGCTGGCTTTGAACTGACGATCCTCCTATCTCAGCCTCCCAAGCCGCTGGGATTACAGGCGTGCGCCACTGAGCCTGGCTTGAAAAGACTTCTTAAGTTACAAACACACCAACCCATCAGCCAGCCAAGGGGTGCACTTAGAAGGGGCACTAGAAGGCTCTCTGCTAGGCCTGGCACAGCACAGAGTAGCTGATGTTTTGGGCACCCAGACACCATCAGCCTCATCTGAGGCAGGAACCTGACTCCTGCTGCACAGCAGAGGGGATGCTGTCCTTACAGCCAGGGCTCCAGCTCCCGCCGCTGCCACCTCCAAACCCAGTCCCACACTCACAGCACGTAGTCCCGGAAGCTGCGCTCCCACTCAGCCTGGTTAAAGAAGTCATAGAAGTGGCAGCTGAAAGTGATGAGCACAAAGCCAAAGGCCAGGAAGCCAAAAATGCCTGTAGAGGACAGAGGCATGATGGGACGTTAGGAGCGGTGTCGGGGAGGGTGTCCGCCCTACTGAGGACTGAAAGGCAGCAGAATCTGGGGTGAGTTACTGCTGGGCTCCGGTCAAGAACTCCAAATAAAGCAAGAAGGGCCCTTGCGGCAAATGTGGGAGTGCTCACGCAGGAGGGAAGTGGGCACACGGAGGGAGCAGTTCAACTTGCCTCTCCCATCTGAGCAGGCCCTCTTCTTTTGAGCTGCCACCACTACCACCACCTGCACACACACACCTTGTCCTTGTCTCATGGCTGCTAACTTGTCCCACTGAATTACTGTACCCTGGAGGTATTCCTGAGCCCCTGGAGGGTATAGTGTTGGGCTGCCAGGACTTCAGACGTAGGTCCCCTGGAGGCCACTCACCCAGGCGCAGCATGGTCTCATTGATCTTGCTGGCAGCCTTCTCGCTCAGCAGCCCCGGGTGGTTGCTCTTGATGGAGAACAGAGTCATGACTCCTGAACAGAAGGGGGACCTCAGAGATTAGCAGGGGTGAGGCTACTCTCCTGAGAGGGACAGGTGTGTAGGGGAGGGTCCCAGGGCCCTGGAGTGCTAGGTCTGATTACACCTGTGCTGACTTAAAGCTTGGAGGACCGGAGACACTGGGGAATGGGAGAACAGCAAGTAATAATTCTGCCACGGGCTGGAATGACTGGGCAAGTATCCAGACAGTAGAGGAGAGAAAGAGGGACCTCGGTTCTGACACCACTAAGTAAAGCAGCCAGGTCCAAGTCTTCTGATGGAAAAGGCATAAAACAAACAAGAACAGAACTGTTGGGCTGTGGTTGTGGCTCAGTGGTAGAGTGCTTGCCTAGTGTGTGTGAGGAACTGGGTTCAATCCTCAGCACCACAGAAAAATAAAGACATTGTGTCTATCTACAACTAAAAAAGAACAGCACTGTTCAAGAGAAATATGCTGTGGGACACACATATTATCTTAAAATTTCTAGTAAGTATATTAAAAAACTGATTTCAATGTATTTTATAAATGTAATATATCTAAAATGTAATCACTCCAACATATAATCCACATAACAAATCATTAACAGATATTTTCCTTTTTAGGGGCGCTATTTCTTTGAAATTCAGTGTGTATTTTACACTTATAACACGTCTCAATCTGGACTAGCTGCAGTGCAGGTGGCTAGTGGCTACTGTACAGGATGGCACAGATATGAGACATAAATCAGAGGCACATTCACTGCCAGAAAGGGAGGAAAGAAGGCAGAACAGAAGGCTGGTGGTTAAGTGGGAGGAAACTGGAACTGACAAAACCCAATGAAAATAAGTTAGATACGGAGGCTTAGTGTGGGGTGGCAGATTGAGACAGGGAAGTTAGGGATGAGTAAATCTGTGCGTGTTGTGAAAACTATATGTGTGTTGGGGGTAGGAAAGAGATGGAAACCAAATTCCAAAAGGCTGACAGTATAAAATTAAAGACAGCACACACAACCAATGGCCACAAGTGGATCCATGTGGACAGAGTGGGTTACCCAGGCTGGTCATCACACAACGGCACCCTGCCAAGGGGAGCCAGGGGCTGGACTCCAGCCCAAGTTCCACTCAGTAAGCCGTGAGCCCCAGTCAGGGATCTGGAGGAAGGGGTACATTTTTCTGGCCAACACAAAGGTGCTGTCCCATAGCAAGAGTTCATGCTACTGCACCTGCCTAAAGGTCACTTTCTTCTACACTGCACCCAGGACTGGTACAAGCTAGCTGCAGTCTCAGTGTACAGGTGGCAGAGCTGGTGGCTCTTGTTCCTACTTCCAAAAAGCAGGCGTTCAGCACACGCGTTGCCCTACTGGCCTCGGCCTGGTCCTCCCTCACCTCGGATGAGAAAGTAGCCTCCCACAATGAGCACCAGGCCAATTGGGGCCAGCACGAAGCCGGCGCGGTATCGGTAGTTCTTGTAGCCCACAAAACAGATGCCGCTCACGGAGTCCCCATCCACCTGCAGCAGGAAAGTGTGAGAGGGACAGTCAGTCACTGGCTCCCTCTCCCAAGACTTCCCCACTGAGGTCACCAGCCCCCGCCAGTCACTATACCTGGGCCACGGCAAGGATTGCCACGGTGAGGACAAAGGGGAGTGACCACGTGAGCAGGTGGAAGTAGGAGGTCTTGCCTGAGAGTGGCTGGTAGGTGGTGCCCAGGGCTTTGAAGGAGGTGTGCCAGGCATAGGTGAGGACCACAAACCAGACCACACCAGCCATTAGGGCATAGTATACGATGACAAAAATGATGACGCAGGACAGGGTCTCGTTGGAGCTGTGCAGATATGTAGGTGTCACTTGGGAAGGTCAGTCTGTACTCCCTCTGCCACATCTTTCCACCCTGTCCCCAAATCCTGGGCTGCAAAAGTCTGGAGGGTCCCCGGGGCTTGGGGACAGGACTTGGGTCACATATGAAGAGGTTCTAGAAGATGCCGCTTTTAACAGGTACCCACAATCCAGGTCCTGAGGCAGAAGCCACGGCTCAACACAGAAGTCTTGCGGGGGATCCAAGCCCAGCTGAATTCTTCCCTGAAGTCCCGCTTTCAAGTACTCCCTGTCCCTTCTGTGGAAAGTGCTCACTAGTTTTCCTCCACCGCCCTCCCCTCTGGGTCCTCAAGACACTTACGTGGGCTCCCCAAGCCTCATAGTACCATCTGCTCGGCACACGATCTCCCGGCGGGCACCATCCATGAACTGGGCCAGCCAGCCAATGCTGCCCACAAAGAAACACGCGTTGACGTAGAAGAGAATAACCGCGGGGTAGCGATTGGAGTTCCGCCAGTCAGCCACAAAGGTGGCCTAGAAGAGAAAGCGGCCATTCTGGCAGGTGAGGGTTGTTCTGCTGCCGCAGACGCCCTTACCTGACCCTACGCTCTTCCATCATGACCCTTCCCTGGCGCGCCCCCTCCCTGAGCCCAGCCCCATGCTGACAATATGACTCTATTCCTGTTTCCCAGGAGGAGGGACCACCCGAACACAAAGAGCATCCTGTCTTCCCTTGAGACTGACCAGGGTGAAGAGCGTGCAGAGGCCCGTGACAGCACCGAAGGCCGCGATGTAGCTGTGCATGTCTTGGTGCTCAGCCTCGGTGAACAGCGGATTCTGGCACTGGATCCCGCAGCCCTCCACGTCTTCGTACCAGCTCTTGGGGTTGTCGGTCCGCACGAGGGGCGCTTCACACTGACCTGAACTATTGAACTTGATGTTCTGCACCTCGTTCTGGCACCAGGGAAGGGGAGAAGGTACGGGCGAGGTAAGATCAGGTCAAGGATGAGCCTCTTCTTTGGAAGAAGGTATCAGGGGCAGAGTGCATGGTGTCTGGAGGCCCATTTCCAGGATTCAAACAGCCACTCAATGGCTGTGCAGCCTTGAGTAATTAATTGACCACTCGGTGCCTCAGCTTTCCCATCTAAAAGATGGTAGCACCTACCCTACAGTAAAATTTAAGGGTTTACTTAATAGATGTAAAGTGCTTATCATGGTATTTGGCATGTACTAAATAATAACTAGAATTATTACTCTCATTCTTACTATTATTATCAGTTCAGACCTCTACATCTCACACCCTTGTCTTTCTCCAGCTGTATGATCAACTACCTAAAGCCAGTCCCCCCTCATCCATGACTCCTGCAAAATCCCTACACCTAACAGAGTAGGTGCTCAAAAAAAAATTTTTTTTTTTTTTGCTAAACTCATTGTCTTGGATCAATACAGAAACCCTGATAGATTGATCCAATCACGGAGTTGCAGTTTGGGTTTGTGGCTCATGGCTCCCCTGGCTGTAGACTTGAGGTCCCCCAGGAAAGAAGGCTCTGGTTCCCCTGCATCCTGCCAGACTCTTTCCTATGTTAGGCCAGACATCACAGATCCTGCCCCACAGATGACTCACCGGGCAGCCCTCAGGGAAGTGGTCAGGGGTGCAGCGCAGGAAGTCAGGCCAGCCCCGCTCCCGCTCCACAATGGCACAGGGGCCTCGGGTGGCCTGGCAGAGGGTGCGGCTCGGCAGCTCCACTCGGTCATTCTCGCACTTGGGCATGTACACAGCACACAGCAGGGGCTGGATCACTGCCCAGCATCGGGGGGCATTCCGGAGGCCTAGGCGGGGGTGACAGCGTGGGCTTATTGCAATGAAGACCCCTCTTCACTCTGATCCACTGACACAGCTGTACTTCTCGGTCCTCAGGCCTTTGCCACACTGCAGGCCATTACTGCTCAGACCTGTCAGGCATGGCGTTTCTCAACAGGCCATCTGGGCAGGGCAATTCTTTGTGCTTCAGAACTGTACTGTGCATTGCAAGACATTTAGCATCCCTAGACCTCGCCCACTAAATGCCAGCAGAACCCTTAAGTCATTGTGACGACCAAAAGATGCTCCCACTCGCTCACTCCAGGGAGGGTGAAGAGGAACTAGTAGAGGACTTGAAGGGGAGCTTCTGGGATGCTGGGAATATTCTAGTTCTTGATCTTGTACTGGTTACAAGAGTATATTCACCTTGTGAAAATCATGCTCATGATCTGGGCGCTGGTCTGTATGGACACTGTAATTCCATTAAAATTTTAAAAACAGCTGCCATTTCCAAATTCCATGCTAGGGAGTGGCAGTGTCTCTGATCCCTGGAGGGATCACCTTTTCAGGGTGTTTTTGAACCCTTCCACAGAATTCTTCTAAGGAAGGAGGCTGTGGGACCCAACCCCACCCCTCCCGGGGCTCATTCACCAGAACCCAGAATGGTGTCCCCTTACCCAGGCCCCAGAATGCTTGTTCTTCTTACCAAGCTGAGGTGAGAGAGAGAAGAGGTGGGAACTTAAGAAGAGGTAGTCAGAGGAGCCAGGAACTCCAGAGCCAGAGGAGGAAACAGGAGATCAGATGGAGAGAAACAGAGGAGTCAGCAGACAGAATCAGGCAGAGGTCTCCTGGCCCCGCTCAGCCCAGGCCTCTCCCCTGTTCTCCCCAGTAGCTAGCCTCACTCTGCTTTCTGTCCCTTTAGCCTCTCCTGAATCATCCCTACTCCAGGAGCTTGGACAAACCAAGCAAGTTGTACTGGGAGAATCTTCTGAGGACATGAGAGTGAGCACGGATAACTGTCACACTGTCAGGCTGGGCATGGTGAGGGCAGGTAACCACACTTATTGGAGAGAGGCAGCACAGTGGAAGGGTAAGGAGCATGGGCACTGCAAATTAGCCAGGCTTCAAATCTTGGTTCCATCATTTCCTGGCTGTGTAAGGCTGGGAAAAGCACTTAATCTCTACTTCTAGCCTCAGTTGCCTCATCTATAAAGTGGGGATGATAGATTTACCCCACGGAACTGTTGTGAAGAGTGAGAGACAGCAGGTTAACTGTGCTTGACTCAGTGCCTGTCAGGTAGTAAGCACTCAGGAAGGGCTGTTTTTACTAGTCTGGGGCCTTTGACTGCTCACAGGTCACAGTCTAGACTCCAGGGAACAAAGCAAGCTCCTGGCAGTTATGAAGAAATAGTCTCAGGACTGGGGCTGTAGCTCAGTGGTAGAGCACTTGCTTCGCAAGTGTGAGGTACTGGGTTTGATCCTCAGCACCACATATAAATACATAAATAAAGCTATTGTGTCCATCTACAACTAATATATATATATTCTCAGGCAAATGATTCAAATCAGAATCACCTGCAGGACGCTCATCACCTAGATAGAGGATCCAGTCCCAGAAATTCTGAATGGGTGGGTTTGGGTGGAATACAGAGCAATGGATGCCAGGAGTAGAGTGTGGGGAGGGAGCAGCAGGAGAGAACACAGACATTCAAGGTATGAGGGGGCTACATGCTCACCAACCCACCATGAGGTAAAAATACCATAAGTGGAAAATGCATTTTTCTTTTCTTTCTTTTTTCCTCTTTTTTGGTGCGAGAGTATCACTGAGCTACATCCCCAACCTCTTTTATTTTTTATACTGAAATAAGGTCTCACTCACTAAATTGCCCAGTCTGACCTCAAACTTGTGTCTTCCTGCCTCAGCCTCCCAAGAGCCGGGATCATACAGGTGGGCCACCACTCTGGGCTGGAAAATGCATCTAAAACACATAAACTACTGAGCAACCCAGTTTAGCAACACAATGTACCATGGAGCATCAGCAGTTTCCTTCATGATCACACAGCTGACTGCATTCTACCCAGCATCGGGAGAGAGGATGGGGCTGCATATTTTGAGCCCAGGAGGAAATCCAGTTCAAAATTGCAAGTACAATTTCTACCGAATATGCATTGTTTGCACACCATCCTGAAGGTGAAAAATTATAAGTTGAACCACTGTAAATCAGAGCTGTCTGTATGCAGGGGTGATGGGACTGTTCTCTAAATATGGTGGCCAAGATTATACAACTCTATGCATTTGTCTGAACTCATAGACCTGTACCCCTAAAAAAGCAAATTTTATCGGATGTTTCTTAAACAATACATTTAAGCTGGTTGCAGTGGCATGTGCCTATGAACTCAGCTGGTCCAGAGGCTGAGGAAGGAGGATCAAAAGTTCAAGGCCATTGTATGAATTCATTGTGTCAGTTTTGAATACCATATATATGCATTACAGGTTTTTTTTTTCCATGTTATAGCTGCCTATTTAATAAGTATTATGAAGAAAGAATTTAAAAAGAAGAAGTTCAAGCTCAGTCTAGGCACCTTAGTGAGACCCTGTCTCAAAATAAAATTATAGGGGCTGGGGCTGTAGCTCAGTGGTAGAGTGCTTGTCTAGCATGTGTGAAGCACTAGGTTCGATCCTCAGCACCACATATAAATAATAAATGAATAAAATAAAGATCCATCAACAACAACAAAAAATATTTTTTAAAAAGTTTTCAAAAAATAAGTAAAATTATAAATAAATTTTAAAAAAGGTTGAGGATTTAGCTGCCTAGTAAGTACAAAGCCCTGAGTTCAATATCCTGTACTACAAAAACAAAAACAAAACAAAGAATACATTTAAGATGATGGAGCCAGGCACGGTGGCGCACGCCTGTAATCCTAGTGACTCAGGAGGCTAAGGCAGGAGGATCTCAAGTTCAAGACTGGCCTTAGCAACTTAGGGAGACCCTGTCTCAAAATAAAAAATAGGGATATAGCTCAATGGTAAAGCCCCCTTGGGTTCAATCCCCAGAACTAAAAAAAAAAAAAGCAAGGAAAAAGCTCTCTGGACTAAAATGTATTCTAGAGGAGCATCAGACAGTTAATTAATAAAAATGTTGTGTTATTTTTCTGGGTTTTATGAATCCATTTTTCCTTTTTCCCCTCTTTATTTTAAATATTGTCTCTTCCTTTAAAAATAAACTCTCCAGGAAAAAGACATATTATTAATCTTAAAGGACAATTGAGGAGCCATCTAGGGAAAAATAAAGTGGATTCTTTTTCCCATTTCCTGCATAAAAAAAGACTCTAGATAGATCAAAAATAACTACAATTTTAAAAAAAATTTTTTAGTTGTCAGTGGACCTTTATTATTATTATTATTATTATTTATTTATTTTCATGTGGTGCTGAGAATCAAACCCAGGGCCTCACACATGCCAGGCAAGCGCTCTACCACTGAGCTACAATCCCGGCCCCTACAATTTTTTTTTGAATTGAAGTACTAGAAGAAAAGACGGGAAATGGTTTGTTTTGTGTTTTTTTTTTAGTTGTAGATGGACACAATATCTTTACTTTATTTATTTATTTTTATGTGGTGCTGAGGATCGAACCCTGTGCCTCAGGCATATGCGGCAAGTACTCTACCACTGAGCCACAATCCTGGCCCGGGAAATGGTTTTTTAAACCTTAGAGTGAGGAAGGCTTTTGAAGCATGACACAAAACCCAGAAGCCATGAAATAAATTTAAAGAAAAGAAACTTCAGGAAAAAAGATACATTCAGTAGGATAAAAAACAAATAAAATCATAAGAGCCACGCACTGAAAAAATATATTTCTAGTACATATCACAGGTAAAGGTAATCTCCTTATATGCATACAGCTCTTCCAAATCAGTAAGAAATGCATAATACTACAGAATTATAGGCAAAAGACAAATAAAATAGATCACGCAGAGAAAACACAAATGGACTTTGAAAACATAAAGATATGTTCAACCTCTTAAAAGAAAGGCAAAATAAAATGATAATGAGATGTAACTTTTTAACCTTTAGACTGATAAAGATTAAAACATTTGAAAATATTGTATTGTCAAGAGTATGGGGGAAAACTTATATATTATCTATTATATATATATATATGAATAAAATTCAGTAAACCCCTGTGGAGACCATTTGGCATTGTCTATCAAAACTTTATACTAGCAATTCTACTTCACATTTTCCCAAAGATAATATATAAGATTATTCACTGCAGTATTGTTTATAATGGCAGAAGAGCAGAAACAGCTTGCCTCCATATCCATAAACAGAACATCACCTAAATAAAATAACACACATGGGGGACTGAGGTGGGGGGATAGCCAGTGACAGAGCAATTATTTAGCACATGTGAGGCTCTGGGTTCAATCCTCAGAACCAAAAAAACAAAAAACAAAACAAAACAAAAAAACCAAAAACCTATTCAGGGTTGAATTACATGCATTAAAAAGGAATGATGTCCAATATGCTTTTTCTTAAATATTTTTTAGTTGTTGATGGACATTTTATTTATTTATTTATTTATTTATTTATTTATTTATTTATATGCAGTGCTGAGAATCAAACCCAGGTGCCTCACATATGCTAGGTAAGTGCTCTCTCACTTAGCTACAACTCCAGCCCCTCCAATATGCTTTTTTTTTTT
>PVHX01021821.1:0-28955 GCA_004024805.1 Geosciurus inauris
TCTGTTCTGATCTATCTTTCCAAACACATTTTCTGCCATTCCCACTATTTCTTCTTATGTCTGAAGCATAAAATGACTTCCAATTCCTGTCCTTCAGCTTTTGAGAAAAAAAAATTTTACTTTGGTTTAATTACCTTTCATCTTCTTTTTTCCAAAAATCCTAACTAATCTTCCAAATCCAAATTAAGTGCTCTATGAATTTGATATTCTTTTCTCAAGAGAAGCAATTTGTTCTCTTATTTGTGCTCCTTCTTGTATAGCACTCACAAAGCATTTTATATATGTATCATTTGTCATACCTATTTACATATTTCCCCCACAGCAGATTGAAATCTTTGTGATGACAAGGTAGTATCTTATTCTTATCCCTATGACCCACAGTACTTAGCAGAAGACCTGGTAGATTGTAAATGGCCAAAAATTTTATTCATATTCAAATTAAACCAAACATTTAAGTCTTTACACTTGACATTGTTACATAGGTTAAAAAGAGATCTACAAAGCCAGAATCAAATTTTTATGTTGTTATAATGTTATCACATTTCCATGGATACATTTTCAATTCTAGAATTTGGACTCATTCCTTTCTAATCTTAAAAAATTGGAAGGAGTTTGGTTAACAATTAATATTTAGGTGTTCTCCAGAATGTAATATACTTAAGAGACAAGCAACTTCAATTTCCATTGCTACTTAGAGCAAAAAGCAGCTCTTTGATTCAAACATTTAGATGCAATCTGAATCACCAAAGAGCTATTGTTAGATAGATCAGAGAGAATTGTACAGACATTATTATCCACAGGTGTCTATGAAAAAGCTGGTCTCTTCCCATCTGTTCTCTGATGACTCTTGAAAAGCTTCAAGGACATTCATAATTCTTCATCAAAAGACTTTGAAAAATTAGCTTCATAGTTAATCCTTTTATGTCATATTTTATTCTTTGCAACTTGGCAGGTTCTAGCAAAACTGACCAACTGGAGCCAAATATGCTATTGCATTGGCTGGTACCAACAATATCACTTTCTATAGATACACAAGTGAATCTACTTTATTCATGGCCTTACATGAACTTTTATGTGACTGGGGAAGTAAAAGTTAGGGAGAGTTATTAAGAAGGATGATCTCTGAGACTAGTATTCCAAGATAGGAGGATTCAAGGGAAGAATGAACAGGCATGCCAGAGAGAAAAAAAATGGCATGAAAAAAAAAAAAACATTGACTACATTCATGTACTACACACAGCTAATATAAAGAACCTTTCTTTCAGCTGGGGGCAGTGGTGCACGCCTATAATCCCAGCACTTTAGGAGGCTGAGACAGGAGAATTGTGAGTTCAAAGCCAGCCTCAGCAACGCTGAGGTGCTAAGCAATTCAGTGAGACCCTGTCTCTAAAAGAAACACACACACACACACACACACACACACACACACACAAATAGGGCTGGTGATGTGGCTCAGTGGTTGAGTACCCCTAAGTTCAATCCCTGATACCAAAAAAAAGAAGCTCTCTTTAACAGCTTCCATTGAATGTGCTCATCCAATTATCCTCAGCTCTTCATTTTCTATGTAAAAACAGCCACTCCTATACCAAACATAATGACAGATAATAGTATTTTAGAGATATTTGTGAAAGACTTTCAAGTAGTCTTTCTGGTACAAAGTATACTGTCTCCACCATTTGAAAGTATGTTTACTAAAAGTCAGTAGTGTTTGGTTCCCAAATTGTTTATACTAACTATTCTTGTTTTTCTAATTTTAATATTTAATTAAATATTATATAGACAATGCAATAGGAATGTATAAAGAATGAAAATTCTAATTTGTATAAAAACTAGGTTGAATGCTTCAGAATGCTTGATAAGGTGATTAGCAAAACAATAAAATGTTAAATTCAATGTAGGTGAGGTAAATGTTTAAGATTGGGTAGAAATTAAAAAACATCTGGAAAGCTTTTGCCTTTCAGACTCTTTCCTGTGTCTCTAAATATAACTCCACTTCAACAAACCCAAACTAAAAGTCATTGATGATGAAATATAGAAGTATTTTATGCAAGGTAAGATACATCAAACTCTAGTCAGTAGTTCCTTACTCTAGGAAAAGTGTTGAACTTCACACCAAATGGTAGGTGAATAAATGACCATTTATGTATTTTAAGAAAAATTCAAATGTTTGAATATGTGAAAATGCCTTTATATAATATCTTTAATTTAATGTTATTTTAAAAATCTATTTATTCATCCTTCTTGGGTTTAATGATGGGAGTTCTTTTGTGTACATAAAAAATGAAGTATGCTGTGATGATAAATGAAGTAGTAAAGATGGATTGGTTCATGGAAGGTTTTAAATCTCAAAAACTTTTTTCCTAGACCAATATAAAATGATGTTGGAAAGATTTTAAATTATTTACAGTTGGACCCTCATAGGCCACTCTTTGATTGTTGTGCTCAGATGAAAAGAGTGAGACTGGCAGCAAGGTGGCTCAAAGTTAAGTGGTTTTGTAATATATCAGATTTAGGACAATGAGTGAGCAGAATAGAACTTGGGATTATAGTATAGGTTCAAGAAATACTTGGCAAATAAAAGTACAGTAATTTGGTAGATGAAATGTTGAAGGGAATGAAGGGAGGATTCTAGGATGACCCCTCCCCAGCTTTTTGTCTTGCGGCTAATGGAATATTAGTAGCTATGATAAGGAAAAAAAAAGAGGAGTAACCAGATGGAAAAAGGAAAAGAAATCAGACATACAGGTTCAGTTTGGGATATTATAAGTTAAGAAGTCTGTAAAACATCAAAACAAGAAGGTCAGGAACATGCACTTAGATGTGTAAGCCTGAATGTCAGGAGGAAGAAAGACAAAGGCTGAAGACACTGAGCCATTTTTTTTTCTCAATATATGGATAGTAGCAATCTCCAGTTAACTAACTGCATGCATCTCAGTGACCCCTTTTCTCACAATATTAAATTGCAAACTTGTGAAGAAACAGAGTTCCCAGAATACATATTAACCATTAAGTACTTCTGTGGAGAAGGGGTTTGTATGTTAGGAAGTCACTGTGGCAGATGAGCATTAGTGGGGACTATTGAACTAAAATAACATATGTGATCTCCATGGGAACACAGATTACCACCATATACCATCACAAATTGGAAGGGAGAAATCTATCACAACATATAGGAAAATAAGTTCAAAGAGCCCATCCTACAGATGACAGGTCAGAAATGTCCTCTATGTTTAGGGCACCCCAGTGAAGGAGAGGATGCATATTTAAGTTCAGATACAGTGTTCATTTTTGTATAATGCAAAGGTCAATGCAGAAATACCTAGAGAACCTGTAACATTGGAAACAAACACAAAGCAAAACACTTAAACTCTTCATTTGAGATCCTATAAATGAAAGCGTCTCCTTTTAAGGTTTTTGTATATAGTCTGTTTGTCTTTATAACCCAACAATGGCTGCACCAAGACTATACCACCTTCTTGAAACAGAATCTGTTGCATTGATTTTCCTGTTGCTGAGGACACCTAAGTTGTCTACCTTCAACACCTATCCTATGAAACATATTTCATATCAGAAGCACTTATTTCCAAAGTGCATTTTGTGTTAGAATTACAAACCATCACACTACTAAACTGGAACACAATCTCCACAGGTTAGTAAACATATCTTTGTTCATAAAGGAACACCCAAAATCCTGAGAAAATATTTTGACTACTTTATTGATACCTTCTCTTTGTTTAATACAATTACTAGATAGTTTAAATAGCCTATATTTGCTATCATGTTCCCTTTAACAATTGTTTTCTATTTCACTAATTATATATAATAATATTTTAGCCATTTATATAGATATGAAGATATCAATAATATAATTTTTATATAGATAAATTCAAATTAAAATATTTTATTTTCTTTCTTTTTCTCTATTATTATAAGTAAATTTTCAAAACCCTGATTTAGCCAGTTGTGATGGCACACACCTGTAATCCCAGCTTCTCAGGAAACTGAGGCAGTAAGATCACAAGTTAGAGGCTATCCTGGGCAATTTAGGGAGATCCTATCTCAAGAAAAAAAATGAAGATGTATCTCAGGAGTAAAGTACCCCTGGGTTCAATCCCTAGTACCAAAATAAACAAACAACCTGTCTGAAATGGAAAGAATGTACATGTATGAGCTTCTAATCTAATAATTTTCACACACTATTATGATAGTGGTTACATAACTATCTTCTTTTTTCTCAACAGAAGGCTTTTTTAATTTTAATTTGTTACTTACACTTTTACATGACAGTAGAATGTGTTTTGAAATATTATACTTACATGGAGCATAACTTCCCATTTTTGTGGTTGTACATGATGTGTACTGCATTCATATATAAACATAGGAAAATTATGTACAATTTATTCTACTGTCTTTTCTCTTCCAACCTCCCCCCCTTCCCTTCATTCCCCTTTGTCTGATACAGTAAACTCCTATTCGTACTTCCCCCACACTTATTATGTTAGCATCTTCATATCAGAGAAAACATTTGGCCTTTGGTTTGGGGGGATTGGCTTATTTCACTTAGCATGATAGTCTCCAGTTCCATCCATTTACCAGCAGATACATAATTTCATTCTTCTTTATGGCTAAGTAATATTCCTTATATATGTACCACATTTTCGTTATCCATTCATCTGTTTAAAGACACCTAGGTTGGTTCCATAGCTTAGTTATTTTGAATTAAACATCTATAAACATTGATGTGGCCATATCACTATAGTATGCTGATTTTAAGTTCTTTGGGTATACACCAAGGAGTGGGATAACTGGGTTAAATGGTGGTTCATTCCAAGTTTTCTGGGGAATCTCCATACTGCTCAGCAGAAGGCATTTTGTTTCACAGTAAACTTGCCCCAATTAATTATTCTCTCCCAAATGTTCATAAGCACAATTCTATCTTGACCCTTTTTTAATTTCCTTTCTATCCCTGTCCAGGTGAGTGGTTTAATCTCCCAGATTGGAAAATAAATACACTACAAATATTTCTTTCCAAATGTATTTCACTGTATTTTCTTTCCATGGTTTTTAGATGTCATAGAGAGCAGATAAAGTTAATATAAGCAGAAATGGACTTTATAAGTAGGATATAGACCTGATCTAATTTCTAAACAAAAGGACAGAAAAAACAGCTCAGAAATGGGCATAATTCCTTTCACTTTGGATTGTACTCTTTCTTCACCTGCCTTTTATATCCTAATGTGGCTCAGGGACCTGTCCTCAACCCTTCCTTCTTCTCATTCTATGTAATTTTCTTGGTTGTTATCCATATCCACAATTGTAGCTCTCAATGTACCAATTAGAATCAAATCCATAGAGTTTTTTTAATTATTGTGACCAAAACACAGTAAAAATGTATCCTTCATATAAAAGACATCTGCCACTGTATAGTTCAAAGCTGGTATCATTGGTCTGTGATTTTAAAGACCCAAGTTTTTTCTATCCCAGAAATCTGCCATCCCTTGGTGTGAAACTTACCCTTATAATGCAAAATGACTATTAGATCATCTACTTTTCAGGCTGTTGGATTTAGAAAGGAGGCAAAAAGGAGATACCATTACCCTTTTAAGGGGACTACATGGAAGGTCCAAACACCACCTCCTCTGCCATAATTTTATTCTGATGGCCATTCCCAGTTTCAATCAGCAGTCAAGCTTCAAGGAAACGGATCATGAATGAGTAACTAATTAGTCTTTGCCAAAATTATGTTTCCTTCTGGTTCTTAAATGTAATATTCAGCCCAATAAATAGTCCTGGATTGCATATGTAGCTTCAAGCGGAACACTCCCTCTTCTGTCTGGAAGACACTTCAACATCAACAAGTCCAAAGCTCAACATTTCCTGTCCCTCCACAAAATCTTGTGATTGATATATCTATCCACTTGCTCAACCAGAAACTTTTAAGTTATAAGAGATTATATTAATTGATGAAACTTATGTGTGATTACTCTAAAGAAGAGACTTTGTTAATAATCACAATTACTCAGTTTTTTGTTTGTTTGTTTGTTTTTGGTACTGGAGATTGAACTCAGGGGCACTCGACCACTGAGCCACATCCCCAGCCCTATTTTGTGTTTTATGTTAGAGACAGGGTCTCACTGAGTTGCTTAGCACCTCGCCATTGCTGAGGCTGGCTTTGAACTCGCGATTCTCCTGTTTCAGCCTCCCTAAGTGCTGGGATTACGGCTTGCACCACCAAGCCCGGCTATAATTACTCAGTTTTAAAGGTTTTTTTATGTCCATCAACTCAACTGGCTCTCAGATGGTAAGCAAAGTATCGCAGAATTCATATTCCAGCTCAAAAATATTAGGATATTTAACCAAGACTAACCAGAGATATAGAAGGATCCATAACTAATAGTGATTCAAATACAAATCTGAACTTTTTCCATACAGTTACACTGGACCATATTAATATTTTCATATTTATTTAGCTATGTAAACAAAGCAGCTAATAAAAATGACAGGGACAAGAGAAATTCAAAAGTGTTTCCCATTACCTTTATGACTTTCCCTCAGCCAATGAAAGAGCCTCAATTCTGTCTTCTCAGGTTTGTGCTTCCTATGATATCTAAGGAAAATACTAACTGTGGTGATATGTTTATGAATTTTAATCATGTGGGTATTAAGTAAAGAAGAAGACTGGAGAAGACTGAGTAAAAAGAAAGAGTACAGTAAACATAAGAATCCCTGAACACAGGATTTGAGGAGAGTTTCAGAGGTTAAAAGATTCTCAAGCAGTTAATGGTTATGACAGAAGTGAGGAGGTGAAATGCAGTTTCTGAAATGTTCTATAATTTGTCAGTAGTTGCCCCTTTATTACTCCACAAATGTGAATTAAGATTAAAATACATTGGATGGGGCTGGGGCTGTAGCTCAGTGGTAGAGCACTTGCCTAGCATGCGTGAAGCACTGGGTTCGATCCTCAGCACCACATACAAACAATAAATGAATAAAATAAAGATCCATCAACAACTAAAAAAATTATAAAAAAAAATACATTGGAAAGATTTGTTAAATTTTTGGACTGGGTTTCGGTCAGTGTAACTGCCTGGATTATGTGGGGCCCTGGAATTTATTAGGATTATATTGTGAGAAACAATGTCTAACTTTATGAACCAATATAATTATTTTTTTTTAATGATCAGATTCTATCCATGACAAAAAATAGCTTGTTTCTCCTACTGATTTATTTGGCATTTCCTTGCCAATTAACCTTTATAACTAGACAGTGGAAAATAAGAGTAATTGGAGTTGAAGTTAGCCAATTAAACAAACCTGCCAACTAAATGCTGGGTAATAATCACCTATGTTCCTAATTGTGTTTATTACCTTTGGAAGCAAATAACATGGTACTTTTGTGTTTATATTTTTATTTTACCATTTTTTCCTTGGGCAAATTACTCAAATCATCTGAGACTCATTTTACTCATTAAAAACCAAGGATAGCAATACATATATAGAAAGACTGCTGTCAGGATTAGAGATCATAGAAATAAATTGGCCAGCTTTCTGCCTAGCACATGAGTATGAAGATAGCAAAGGAAATAACACAACAAATCTCCCCTGCCCAAAGAACAATAACATGGGATAAGCTGGACAAAATATCTTGTGACTATGGACATCAATCAAAGGCATGTACCAAATTGTAAAGTGATTATTCAAAGTAAACTTCAAGGACAGTATGAGTCTGTGGTGTATTTCCCTAGGGTTGCTCCTACTACCCACCCCCAGCTTAGTCAATATAGTATTCCTATCAGGACAGAGCAAGCCATAAAAACCAGCAGGTTCACTACAACAGATACTGACTTTATTTGAAGTGAAATATTGAAAATGTCATGCTTTGAAGTATGTCATGAACAGTAAAGACCTCAGTGACAAATGAGCAGGCAGAGTAGCACCTCAGCTGGGGTAAAGTTGCAGTCTTGTGAGTCATCCATAAAGTTTCTGGATAAGCATTCCTTTTATCTGCTTTATGAAGACTTAAAAAGTATTCAGACTTTTAATATATCCCCTAACACATGTACAGATATGTAGGCAAAAGTTGAAAGTCTTGCTGGCTTAAGGTGTTTGAGCATGACTGCTGACCAACTATTGTTTGATGACCACTAAGGTTTGCTTACCTCTAGGAAAATAGCCATAATGTTTGGTTTTTTTTAATTTTTTTAACATAAAAGCCGTATCAGTATCCTCACAGGGTGGCAAAATAGTTTCCACAGATTTTATCCAGGCAAGTTATTAAAACTACAATAGTAATAACCCTACAAGTGAGGCGAGATATCAGAATCTGGAGATGCTTCAACATATAATTTAAAATGTCAGATTTTCTAGAAAAATATATGATATATCTAAACAGTAAGAGAACTGTGTTCCATTATCAGAGAAAATAAACTAGGCAGTAGAAATACTCTGAGTTGGTCCAAATGTTAGACTTGAATTCTCTTATTATAACTACATTGAAATAACTAAATAAAATCATGTTTAAAGAATGAAAGCAAATTATGATGACCGTGACAAAAAATAGGTAATGTCAACAAAAAGATACAAAACTAACCACATGAAATTTGTAGAACAGAAAAGTAAAATAACTGAAATGAAAAATTATTTAATGGTGCTCAGGAGCATTAGACATGATAGATGAAAGAATTAGCAAATTTGAGAAAAATAGAAATTATCCAATCTAAAAAACAGATAGAAAAAAGGATGAAAATTTTGAACAAAGACTCAGACTTCTGTGGGAGAACACTGAGGGTATCAATATAGATGTTACGGCAGTTAAAGAGTGAGAAAAAAGGCAGAAAATGTTATTAGAAAAATGTGTTGAAACACCTCCCAATCTGATGAAGATCAACAAATCACAAAATGATAGACAAAAAGACGTCAACAAGGAAAAGAAACTATTATAATACACAAATAGAAAAATCTTGAAAACAGCCATAAAGTGTACCTTTTCCCCCACATCCTCACCAATAGTTATTGTTACTTGTATTTTTTTAATATAATTTTATTTGTTGTTTATTTTATTCATTTGTTACTTATATGTGGTGCTGAGGATCCAACCCAGTGCCTCACACATGCTAGGTAAGCACTCTACCACTGAGCTACAGCCCCAGCCCATTACTTGTATTCTTGATAACTGCTTTCCTGACTGGAGTAAGATGGACTCTTAGTGTAGTTCTAATTTTCATTTCTCTAATTGCTAGAGATGTTGAACTTTTTTCATATATTTGTTGATCATTCATATTTTTTCTGTGAAGTATCTGTTCAGTTCCTTTGCCACTTTATTGATTGGATTATTTGGTGTTTTTGATGTTGAGTGTTTTGAGTTCTTTATATATCCTGGAGATTAATGTTCTAGCTAAGGTGCAGGTGGCAAAGATTTTCTCCCATTCTGTAGGCTCTCTCTTCACCTTCTTAATTGTTTCCTTTGCTGTGAAGATGTTTTCTTATGCAAGCACTCTGGAAAACAGTATGGTTATTCTTCAGAAAACTTGGAACTATTTTACCCAGTTATCTTATCGCTTGGTATATACTCAAAGGGCATAAAATAAGGGGCTGGGGCTATAACTCAGTGGTCGAGCGCTTGCCTCGCATGTGTGAGTCACTGGGTTCGATCCTCAGCACCACATGAAAATAAATAAATAAAATAAAGATATTGTGTCCATCTACAACTAAAAAAAATATTTAAAAAAGGGCATAAAATAAGTGTACTGTAATGACACAAGCACATCAATGTTCATAGCCACTTGATTCACAATCACTAAGCTATGGAACCAACCTAGGTGCCTCTCAACAGATGAATGGATAAAGAAAATGTGGTACACATATACAATGGAATATTACTCAGCCATAAAGAATGAAATTGTGGCATATGCTGGTAAATGGATGGAGCTGGAGATTATTATGCTAAGTGAAATAAGCCAATCCCAAAAGACCAAAGGTAAAATGTTCTCTCTGATATGTGAATGCTAACTCACAACAAGTATGGGGGAGGAAAGAATAGAAGTTCATTGTATTAGGCAAAGGGGAATGAAGAGAAGGGAGTGGTGATAGGAATAGGAAAGACAGTATAATGAATTGCACATAACTTTCTAATGTTTATATATGAATACACCACCAGTGAAACTCCACATCATGTACAACCATAAGAATGAGATCCTCATTAGAATAAGTTATACTCCTTATTTGCATAAAATGTGAAAATACTCTCTACTGTCACATATATCTAAAAAGAACAAGTAAAAAGTTATTTTAAAAGCACAGCAAAACTGCCATAGAAATATGATTATTTGAAAATGAATGACCAAAAGTGAAACTATAAAAACTAACCCATTTTCTCTTATAAAAATGAACAAAATAAGCTGGGCGCGGTGGTACATACCTGTAATCCTAGCACTTTGGGAGGCTGAAACAGGAGAATCATGAGTTCAAAGCCAGCCTCAACAACAGTAAAGCACTAAGCAACTCAGTGAGACCCTGTCTCTACATAAAACACAAAATAGGGCTGGGGATGTGGCTCAGTAGTCAAGTGCCCCTGAGTTCAATTGCTGGTACCAAAAAAAAATGAACAAAATAGACAAAAATTTATTCAAATAAATATAAAACTTGTATTCTACAAACTACAAAATACTGTTAAAAGAGAATAAATGTGACATAAATAAATTGAGACACAATCTGTCTTCCTGATTGAAACAATACTGATAAGATGACAATTCTTTACAGATTGATCTACGGGTTTAATAAAATGTCTGTCAAAATCTCAATATTGATCAATTGACAATTGATCCTATAATTCCTATAGAAATTCAAATGTACCAAGTAGTCTAAGTATCTTTGACAAGAAGAACAAAGTAAGAGATGTATGGTACTTGATTTTAAAATTTAATGTAAAAATGTGAAACTATGATTAAGATAGTATAGCATTGCCATAAGGGTTTGCTTAGACATCTGTGGAATAAATTTGAGAGTCCAAAAATAAATTCTTACATTTATGATCACTTGATATATGACAAAGGTGGCAAGGCAATTCAGTGGGAAAAGATAATCTGCAACAAACAGTGCTATGACAATTACATATGTATGTGAAAAATAAATAATTTAGACATTTCCCTCATACATAAAAATAACTCAAAATGGATTATAGACACAAATGTAAGAACTAAACAATAACATTCCTCAAAGAAAATATAACATAAATCTTTACAACCATGGGTTAATAATAGAGCTGTTCAAAAAAAATGATTAAGAAAATGAAAAGTCAAGCCACATACCAGAAAACAATATTTGCAATTATACATCTGATTTTTATCAAGAGCATATGAAGAGATTTCACAAGTCAATATTAAGAAGGCAAACTATAGTTAAGAAATGAGCCAAGAAGATAAACAAATGGCTAATAAGCACTTATAAAATTCAATCATAATTAATCATTAGGGAAATACAAATTAAAACCACAATGAAATTTCTAACTCAAATATTCTAACATGATACAATTCATCAACAGAATATAGAATAAAAACCATATCTGCATCTCAATAGATACAGAAAAGGCATTTGATAAAATTCAATATCCCTTCTTGATGAAAATGAAAAATGAGGTATAGAATGAATGTACCTCAACATAATTAAGGTTGTATATGACAAACCCATAGCTAACAACATGCTGAAATCTTTCTCTGTACAACCTGGAACAAGACAAGGATGTCCACTTTCAACTTTATTCAATATAGTATGCAAAGTTCTAGCCAGAACAATCAGGGAAGAGAAGGAAAGAAAAGACATTTAATTTTGAAAGTGGAATGTAAAAGTATCATTGCAGATTACATGATCTTATACTAGAAAATCCCAAAGACTCCATCAAGAAAATATTAGTATTAATAAGCAAATCCTGCAAAGTTGCATAATAAAATTTCAACATGCAGAAATCAGTATTATTATATATGCCAATAGCTGATTACCTGAAACAGAAATCAAGAAAGCAATCTAATGTAAAATATCTACAAAAATACCCAGGAATAAATTTAACCAAAAAGGTAAGACACAACTTCATTGAAAACTACACTCAGGAAGAAAGGCAAGTGTATTCTTTTAAAAAGAAGAAAACTATAAAATATTGATGAAAGAAATTGAAAACATAAAAAAGGAAAGATATCCTACATCCATAAATTTACTGAAAGTACTTGAATTATACACTTAAAGGTAAATTTTACAGTTTGTAAATTATGCCTCATTGAAACTGTAATTTTAGAAAACAAGCGCTAAAGAGTGTGAGACATAAAAATGGAACAAATCTGGTAATATATTGGTAATTGTTGAATCTGGATGATAGTTAATGGGAACTCATTATACTATATGCTTTTTGTGTATGCTTCAATTGTTTAAAATGAAAAGTTTTAGCTCTTAATCCCTGATCAGAAATATATTTTGTAAATATTTTCCCCTATTTTTTAGGTTGCCTGTTCATTTTGTTGATTGATTACTTTGCTATGCAGGTTTTTTTAATTTTTATATTTATTTATTGTTGTTGTTGTTGCCTATGCTTTTAGTGTCACATCCAAGACATCATTGCCAAGACCAATGTAAAAAATATCCCCCAGATTTTCTTCTGCAAGTTTTAGAGTTTCAGGTGTGTGTGTGTGTGTGTGTGTGTGTGTGTGTGTGTGTGTGTGTGTACCAGGGATTGAGTGTCCAGGGGTGCTTAACCCCTGAGCCACATGCCCAGCCAGTTTTCCATGGGTATCTAGTTTCCAGATACCATTTGTTGATGAGACTGTCTTTTTCCCCATTGTGTCTTCTTGCTACTCTTGTCAAACAGCAATTAACATAACATGTCTGGGATTATTTCTGAAATATTCTCTTGAATTTGTTACATTGGTCTATGTCTGTTTTTATGCCAGTATCATATTACTGTAACCACTGTAACATTATAATATATTTTGAAATCAGAAGGTATGATGCCTCCAACTTTGTTCTTAAGATTTCTTTACCTATTTGGGGTATTTCATGACCTTACATAAAATTTAGGATTTTTTTCTATTTATGTAGAAAAAATTCCCCTGGGATTTTGATGGGGATAGATAGCATTAAATCTGTAGATCATTATAGGTATTATGGGCCTTTTAGCAGTATTAAGTCTTCTAACCTATGAATACAGGATATCTTTCTGTTTTTATCTTGTTTCTTTAAGTAATATTTTGAATTTTCAATGTACATATCTTTCCTCTATGTAGTTTAGTTTATTCCTAAGTATTTCTTCCTTTCTATGCTAATGTAAATGAGACTGAATCTAATTTTTAGATAGGTCGTTGATATTTCATAGAAACAAAGATTTTTTTTTGCAATTCAATGGCAAAACAAACCTAATTTTAAAGAACTTGAATAGACATTTCTCCACAGAAAGCATTAAAATGGCCAATAGATATAAGAAAAGGTACCATCATCACTAATCACAAGGAGATACAAATCAAAACCAAAAAGGGTATCACCTCTCACCTGTTAGAAAGGCCATTATTTCTTAAGTTAAATATTGATGATGTGAGGAAATTAGAACACTCCTACATGTTAATGAGAATATAAGCTGATACAGCTGCTATGGAATACAATATGGAGGTTCTTCACTTGTGGGTATATATCCAAGGAAATAAAATCAATGTACTGAAGAGATATCTGTACTCCCATGTTATTTAAACATTCACAATATCTAGGATATGTCACCAACCTAAATGTCCATTGAAAGATTAGTGGATGAAGAAAATTTGGCTTATATCTACAATAGAATACTATTTAGCTTTGAAAAGGAAGGAAATCTAGCCATAAATGATAATATGTATAAATCTAGAGGGAATTATTCTAAATGAAGTAATCTAGTCACATAAAGGCAAATACTACAACATTTTATATTAGGTATCTGAAATAAACTCATAGAAGTAGAGAATCTAGACTGGTGGTTGTCAGGAGATCAGAGATTGGGAGTTGTTATTCAGGGGGTATAAAATTACAATAATGTAAGATGAATAAGGTCTACAGATCTGTACAACATAGTGCATGTATTTCACACTTTAAAGTTTATGAAGGTAGTGCCTAAGTGTTTTTACCACCCAAAAAATGGGGAAGAAGAAATAAAACAGAGGTGCACAAAAAAATATTTTGGTGTTGGTGGATTTATTTCTTTTATTATAGTGATAGGTTTATGAGGATATGCTTCTATCTCAACTCATCAACTTGTATATTTTATTTATATTCAGTTTTAATTTGTTAATTATAACACCATAAAGCTGTTAAAACAAATTTTAAAACTTTAAAAACTGGTGTATTTATGTCCCCATTATCCATTATAATTGAAGTATGGCTGTGTTTACTTTTTGAGATGATAATCTTATTTTTCCCTCAGATTATTTATATGACACAAATGTACATGTGCAACTTACTCCCTAGTGACATTTTATTTTATTTTTGTTTTCATTTTAGTTTGCCTTATTAGATATGTAGTGAAGAAATCGTGTGGTATTCTCTTGAGAATGGAAACGCACCCTCCTCCTTACATCCAGCAGGAGGGTGATGTTGGTTAGCTCTAAGTGGTGAGAGAAAAGCTCCCCTCAACCTTCATAAACCTACATTTTTTCTCAATTCTGTCAATCTTTTTTCTTTCCTATTGACCTAAATACCAGGGAATAATTCAGCTAACAGTGCCATGGCTCTTGTATATGACTGTATCTCTTTTTAAAAGAATTCTTGGATATGTCATTTGGATTCTATTTTTATAGGTGTGCTTAGCTAAGTAAAGTAGTCAACTTTACAGGTGAAAACTAATCTTCAGCAATCTATGAGGAACACTTCTAAAGTCCTCTGTACCCTATGTTTAATGAATCTGATAATTGATGTGGATAGTAAAATCGTAAAGTTCATGTAGGTTCAAATTTTAATGACCATGAATAATTCAGAAGATATTATATAAACACAACCCACTTAAATAAGCACTGTTAGTATATATCCCTAATGACTAATAAATATGTTGTTAGAAGCATAAACATCATAATACCATAGCTCTACTTATAAGAAACCAATGGTTCTCTGGTACTACAGAGGGAATGTATTAATTTGGCAGGCATGTAGAACTCTTTAGAACCCAACCCATCCATATCTTTTTATTTTTATTTTTTTTAGTTGTAGATGGGCACAAATATCTTTATTTTTATGTGGTGCTGAGGATCAAACCCATTGCCTCATGCATGAGAGGCAAGTGCTCTACCACTGGGCTACAATCCCAGGCCCCATCCATACCTTTCTATTACTGTCTTTTGCCAATTCCTTTATACAGTCTCTTCACTTTGGAAATATTAAAACAGGCCATGAATGTTTACATTACCATACCTTTGTCTGCATAGATTTTCCTTCTAAAATGTTTAACCCCTTCATCTAATGAATATATTTCCTAGACTGAACTTATTTCCTAGGCTCCCTTTCAGATAATTGGATCCTTAGTAGATTGTTTCCTCTTGCAAATAAGTTGAAATTCTTAGCCTGTCCTCCTGCCCTTGTCCATCTTTCTGCTTTAACTCCTGATATTTTTTGCATTGTTTGGCACACATTAGCCACACTGGACAACTTTCAATCACTCTGAATCTTGATGTATTTTTTTTGCCTTGAGTGAAGCTAATTCCTGTGTTGAAGATTTCTACCTTTGCTTCATACAAACAACACATGTATGTTTTTTTAAGGCTGTTTCAATATCACTTACTTATAGGGTCTCACTATGGAAACAAGCACAATCTTTTCAATCTAAATAAGATCTATTGCTGCTTCTTCTTGGAACAAATTATATCTCAACTGACCATTAGCAATTACATTTGTTTTTAGACTGTATGTCTCCATTTTGAAGATCAATAGATTTCAATTAAGTCTTCTGAGAAAATATAAATGGTGAGGGTCTTTGATCATCATTATTATTTAATTTATTATATTTTTCCAGCACTTTAAACAAATTTTCTTGGCTTTTTCACTCATCATATATAATGTAAACCATGGTAACCCAGACTTGAATCATTATGTCTGACTACTGATACCATTTCTTCATGGAAAGTAGAATTTGATGCATGCTTTCTTTTAGATGCAACATACCTATGAAAGTTCCTAAGTTTAAAGTTCATAAATAAGGAATACTCTTTTATATTGTTTTAGTCAACTTTTTCATTGTGGTGACTAAAAGATCTGACAATAAAAATTAGAGGAGGAAAAGTTTATTAGTCTCACAATTTTAGAGGTCTCAGTCCACAGTTGGCTGACTTCGTTGCTCTGGGTCCAGGGTGATACAGAACAACATGGCAGAAGTGTGTGAAGGAGAGCTGAGATTGTGGCTCAGTGGCAGAGCGCTTGCCTCACACATGTGAGGCACTGGGTTTGATCCTCAGCACCACATAAAAATAAGTAAATAAACAAAAATAAAGACACTGTGTCCATGTATAAATAAAAATTTTAAAAAAAGAAGTGTGTGAAGGAGGAAAGCAACTCAGGATGTGA
This sequence comes from Geosciurus inauris, assembly GCA_004024805.1. Taxonomy (NCBI): domain Eukaryota; kingdom Metazoa; phylum Chordata; class Mammalia; order Rodentia; family Sciuridae; genus Geosciurus; species Geosciurus inauris. Next base: position 16,552 of record PVHX01021821.1, read on the forward strand.
CAATCAGGAAGCAGAGAAAGCTCCACTCACCAGGACAAAATATATACCCCCAGAGGCATGCCCCAGTGAACTACCTCTTCTAGCCACACCCTACCTGCCTATGTTTACAACCTAGTTAATCCTTGTCAGTGTATTGGGCCATTGATTAGATTACACTTCTCATAATCTAATCATTTTACCCCTGAACATTCTTGCATTGTCTCACATATGACCCTGAGGGACACCTCATATCTAAACCATAACATATGACAATGTTAATTTTTCTTCACATAGTGTTTGTGTTAATGTAATTTTCCATATTATTATTTTAATGTTTATATAGCCCATGATACCTAACTAATAGATTGTTTTCATTTTCATTTCATATTGAATTACTCATTATCTGAGGTATTCTTTATTTTGGTGTTTTTTTCTTATGTGCCAGGAATTAAACCCAGGAGCACTCAATCATTATGCCATATCCCTATGTCTTTTTATTTTATTTTGAGATATGGTCTTGCTAAGTTGCTGATGCTTGCTTTGAACTTGCAATCCTCCTGCCTTAGCCTCCAGAGCCACTGGGATTACAGGCATGCATCACCACACCCAGCTATGTTGGTGTTCCTGATATGCACCATAAGCTGTCTTTACTTATGCCTAGTGAAAAAGAGGTGTTTTATTCAAAAGCATCATCTACTAACTTACTTTGGGTGATTGTCAAAATTCTGAATATTCAATTCTTCTACAGCAGTGGTTGTCAAGCTTTTTGGCCTTTGCACCCCTTTGGACTCTTAAAAAAATTATTCAAGATTCAAAAGAGGTTCTGTTTCTGTAGATTATCTTATTTGAAATAAAAACAGAAATGTTTAAAATATTTGTTATTAATTTAAAAAGTGCCTATTGATATAAAATGAGCTTTTTTATTTAAAATAATTTTATTTTGCACACCAAAAAGATATAGTGAGAATGATAACATTATTTTCCATTTTTGCACTTCTCTCTTAATGTTTAGTTTAACAGAATATAGCTGGTTCTTATATCTGCTTCTGTTCAATGTGGTACCATATCTCACATCATGCATCCTCTAGAAAACTCATGAAAGAATGAGAGATATAAAGGCAAACAACATCTTAGTATTACTATGAAAATAGTTTTGACCTAACAGAACCTTTGAAACAGGTCTCAAGGACCCCCAGGAGTTCCCAGACCACACTTCAGGAACTGCCGTTTGAGGGGATATAACTATTCTTGTACCTCCTGTGGCTATATTCTTTTAAAGAATAGTAACCTGTTTCTGAAGAACTTACCTGGGATTGTGTGTGGATTTCAAATAAATGAAGTGAAAGTACCCTTTGCCCTTTCTTCTCCAGGATGAAAGTGGTGAACAAAATGTTCTCTCTCTCTCTCTGAAGAACTTTGGTATTCCTTCTCTATATAATGTATTTATATTCCACTAGAAATGCACATAGCATGAAACAATAGATGGTTTTTTTCTGGAGGTAGAAATTATGACTACTCCAAAAAATTCAAAATATAGGTGTAGTAATAAAATGACCATAACAATCAGAAAAACATGAAGTAACAAAAATGGATGTGAAATTATGAAAGAAGTTATACAGTTGATTTTGGGTTAGGAAGAAAGAAAAATAAGGAAAGAAATGAATGATGTAAAAGCAAAGAGGAAATGGAGGCAGAAATATGGTCTTTTTACTTATATGAATGATATTTTCCAAGTTTGAGTCTACATTAAGTAGACATAGCTTTCCATATTTGGAAACATAAGTAAATTGGAACAGAATAAATGTTAATATGTTCTTTTTTTAATTAATTAATTTATTTAGATGCATTTCAAGTCATAGTACATATATAGAGCTCAATTTTTCCATCTCTCTGGTTGCAAACAAGATAGAGTTATACCATTTGTGTTTTCATACATGCATCTAGGGTAGTAATGTACATCTCATTCAACCATTTTTGATACTTCCATTCCCCCTCCCCTCTCCCACCTCCCCCACCTCCACCTCCCCCATCAAAAGTTTCTCCATTGAAATGGAGGAACTTTCAGTATGTTTATAATCATATGTAGTATCTAAATTTTCCTATTAGTTGTCCTTAAGTTGGTCTTGTGAAATAACAATTGTGTAAGGTATTCATGATTGCATAAGGGAATGGTCATCATAAACATTTTCCTGACTGGACATATAACTGGATTAAAATGATTATACAGAATCTTTTTTTTTTTTTTTTTGGTACTGGGGATTGAACTCAGGGGCACTCGCCACTGAGCCACATCCTCAGCCCTATTTTATATTTTATGTAGATACAGGGTCTCACTGAGTTGCTCAGTGTCTCACTGTTGCTGAGGCTGCCCTTGAACTCACGATTCTCCTGTCTCAGCCTCCCAAAGTGCTGGGATTATAGGCATGCACCACTGTGCCCAGCTTATACAGAATATCTTACATCAGAATTATTACAGCTTCATTTTACTAATATATGTCTAAAAAAGGGATGTAGATCATATCAGATGTTGGTAAACTTTAGTGAAGTGCAATATAGTAAATGTCTTTTACTTTGTAGACCATTCAGTCTCTGCCACAACTATTAAAGAATTCTTTTGCATCATAAAAGAAGTCATAGACAATATATAAATGAATGGGTAGAGCTGTGTTCCAGTAAAACTTTATTAACAAAATCAGGCACTTGGCACTATTTGACTCATGGGTTCCTATTCACAAACCCCTGGTATGTGGCTTTCCCTGGATGAAATTTAGTTAATTTTATATAGAACCTGCCCTCATACACATACACTTTGTTTTTCATGGAAAATCTTCTAAGACTAATATGAATGTTATTAGTCTCAGATACACAATTAAGATTATGTCACTTGAATATTTTTAATTTATAATTAAGCATATACTGTGTGCTAAGTACTGAAAGTAGAGTATGGCTAGAATAGCCCTTATGGTGCTTGCAATATATTGATAGACATAGGAAATTACAATATTTCCTTTTATAGAAGCAGTATGTGGAGCTGTGAGACTATATAACAGGACCTATAGACTATACTTGAAAAATTTCATAGAGGAAGTAATGTCTATCCTAGGAATGGAAAGGTGACTAGGAACTACTTAGACCAAGATATATGGAAGGGCATCCCTGGCAGAATATTGTATGACAAGACCTGACATGGATATAGTACTGGACTTCAAAGAAGAGTAAGTTCTTTTATGGATTATTGAATGAAAAAAAAATGAAGGAAGGGAAGTAAGTAAAGATCAGATCACAAAGAGATTTATGACCCATGTTAAAGAGGTTGAATTTTATCCCAGAGGCATTAGGGAGTTATTGAAGATATAAGGGCATGATCAGAGACATATTTTAGAAAGATCTCTTATTCTGAAGTGTCAAGAATGGATAAGAAGACAATACAGGAGGCAGAAACCAATTAGGAAGCAGTGTCAGAGAGGTCACCAGGAACAAGACTGAGAAGACGGGAGAAGGATGTAGTGCTAGTAAAGACGAAGAGAAGTTGGGTAGATTCAAGAGACATGTCTCAAGTCCAATTATAAGGGCATGCTTATTGATATGTTGTGGGAATGAGGGAGATGCCCAGATTTCTAGCTTGAGAAACTGGAAGCCATCCATTGAAGCTGACGGAGGATCGGAAAGAGAAAAGCCTAAGCGGCAATGAAATCAAAACTGTTCAAAGTCATGCATTCTTTATTGCATCTTTCACCAGATGGTGATGGCTTTGTGGCAGGCTTTACTGATAAATCATGTAACTCTACCTCTAACTGTGGAAGCTCCAAAACACCCTCATAGTTTTCAGAAGCCTGTTCTCACACCTGCGTAGAGCACGCAAAAATGTTTTGGAGAAATTCTGAAGCTTAGTTAGTTGATTGGACCTATAAAAGTAGGTTTGGAGAATGAGTTCAATCTGAGATTTCCCAAACATATTATTTTATTATGTTATTCAGAATTTCTTTTTATCTAAGAACTGAATTTGATGGGGAATAGGAAATATCTCTGAAGATTTGACTTTTTAATCCAATCTCATCCTATGTTCTCTCATTCCATTCTAAACATTTTGTTCACTTCTTTGTTGTTTCTGGAATATTTTGACTCTACCTCTGCCTCAGAGTCTTTGTACTCATTCCCTCTGCTTCCAGTGTACTTTCTCACAATATTTACATGACTGCCTTCCTGACCTCTTTTATTTCTGTATTAACTAGCTTAATTCAAGCTGCTATAAAGACAAATCTTAGTGTCTTAACCCAGTAGAAACTTCTCACTAATACAAACTTTAATTTTTATTTTTCTGGTCAGTAAGCAGCTTCCCTCCCAATGGTGAATCAGGAGGCTCCAAGGTACCTTGATTGTGTGGCTATGACAGCTTTAACATGTGACTTTCAGAATCACTGTACTTTTCTACATTAGAAAGAGAAAGAACAAGGAAGACCACCTGGGTGGTGGTGGTTGGGTTGGAGCAGAATTTTGAACCAGGTCTGGAATCCATGAGTATCATTTTGCTCACACACTATTGGCTAGAACTCAGTCATGTAGCCACACCTAATGACAAGGGAAGCTGTAAAATGAAATGGAAGCATCCACAAGAAATTAATTAAAAATACTGTTGGTAAATGACAGAAAGATGGATATCAATAGAGGAAAGGGGAGCAGAGGGTGGGGAAAGAAAAGGGGAAGGAGAGCTACTGGGGTCATAATTAGAATAAGATATATCCCATGCTTGTATAAACATATCAAAATGAATTCTACTGTCATGTATAATTTTTTAAAAACCAATAAAAATAAAATTTAAAAAAAAATGTATAGAGCCAAGTTTCTCTGAGAAGCTAGCTAGTTCCTGCCATACAGAAATTTATTCAAATGCTCTCTTCTCAGTGAGGCCTTCCCTTGATTACCCTTTATAAAATTGCAATCATTCCCCAACCCCTTTAATATTCTCTACCCCTCTTTCATGCTCCTTCTTGTATTTTTGTAGCACATACAGCTATTTTACAACCTATATATTTCATTTTTTTATGTTGTGTAATGGCTCTCTTCCCCACCAATAGAATGAAAATTCCACGAGACGGGGATTATTTACTACATATCACTGGACACTAGTAGATCTTTGATAAGTGTTTCTTACATCATAATCATATATCTGCTTCACCTGTAAGTAGTCTCATCTGGTGGCACATTTACTCACAGATTGACACTAAGACTCTAATTGTGTTTCTCCAGAAAAATGTGTTAAGATAGTTTATCAGATGAGAGAAATAGAGGTGTCAGATGGCACATCAGAAAGTTTGATTTCAAATGGTCCCCTTGTGTACTCTTAGGTGCCTTATAAATGCTTTTATGTGTATAAACGTGAGTTTAGGCAAAAATCTGAGCTAGAAATAAAGTTTAGAATCCATGTTTTCCTTTTTTTTTTTTTTGGTTTGGTACCTCCTTTAACTTCCTTTACCACTTTGAATGATGGGAGTGAAACAGTATGCTAAAACTTAGGTTCTGAGAATATATATAATCCTCACAAGCACACTATGAGGGGTTTATTGTCCTAATTTTAAGACAAGGAAACTGAAGTCTATAGAGGTTAAGTAAGTTAACACACTCAGCTGATAACCGGCAACATTTAGGTTTGGATTTTTCCCTTCAGGTACTCTCACTGGTAAGCATCAGGCTTTCTCTCATCATTTGCCACACCTACCTCCAAGGTGCTAATCATTTCTTTAATTGTGAGGCATAAATAACTGCATTGCGAAGTCTTGAATTATTATCCTCCTTAGGAGCACTTCATTTTACAAGGCAAAATTTTAGGCAAAACGAATGAATATCTGATTTTGTTACTCAAGCACTAACTAGGAAGCAGTAATCAGGTATGGGAAAGATGTTCATTTAACCAGAGTTGATGCCTGGGTTTTCACTCTGACAATGTCAGAGTGTGACCTGAAGAAGTTATGTGTGTCTCAAATTGAGAGATTTTTTAAATTACAAGAGTCACCTCATATTTGAATCCCTCTAAAATTTCTCAAATTACAAGATTCTTATTTACTTTGTTCAGAATTAATTACTGCCTGGAAAAGAAATATTGACTGCACAATCCCAACTGATGTTTATTTGGGTGTCTTTGTGGAGGTCAACAGAGTAGGAAAAAGAACTACAAGTAAACAAATTTAATGTAGGGATTAACTTTGGTTATATGACATCACAATTTCAATACTTGTATGCCATTGGTATGAGGCTTTGGAAAGAATACTGTTAGAAGCAACTTAGTAAATGGTTACATTGTATAGCCTATGGACATGTGGCACAGTAAAAGAAAGAAAACATTTATATAACATAGAACTATCTTACCTTATGTCATTATGTGTGTATGGCTTGAAATAAAATTCCTAACATTACACATAGATTCAGCAGTACTATACTTCAGGCCACATGGTTATAAGTGACAATGATACCTTCTGGAAAACCTAATAGGTAGGTAACTCAAAAAGTGCATCTATCAGGATGAAAATACTGATGTTGAAGATGAATGTGAAGGATTTGAACACATTGTTGCATGAAATATTGGTGAGTAAATGTAATCTAACTAATATATTAATTTGTATTATATAAAGTAGTGCATGCATGCTCAATAAAACTAAGCATTATATATAAACAGGTGATTATTATATGTACATTTTCTAAAGTTCCTACATTAAAATTGACCAAAAAACTTGGAGAAGCACTTCTCATTGGGAAAATGAGATAGTCCCTTTATATATAGTATACAGTTTAAAATTGCCTGAGGCTTAATTTCTTCATTGAGAGCACTAGGAAAGCAATACAAAAGATATATTGAGTATTTTTATTTAATTTATTTATTCTACTTAGGTATACATGATAGCAGAATACATTTTGATTCATTGTACACAGATGGAGCACAACTTTTCATTTCTCTGGTTGTCATATAAGCAGTCATACATGAAGCTAGGGCTATGATGTCCATCTCATTCCACCATCTTTCCTGCCCCCATGTCCCCTCATGTATTGAGTATTAAAAGAGATTCAAATATAAAAATTTCTAGCATTTTATCTGAAACACTTGGTAGATAGCTCCTCCCACTGAAATCATACCAAGAGATTTGGAGGTCTTTTCCCCTTGTCATTAGAGCAACCCCACAGAAAATGTTCATTAAGAGTTAATGATAAATTCATTGAATTTAGCCACACATCAGTAACTCTTCCTTTCTGATTATGCAGATCTCTCACCATCATAATATGTGCTTCCTTCAGTTGCATTAGGAACATTTATAATGTAAATGGTAACAGAGACAATATTTCAAACAGAAGGCATTCTTTTTATAAAAAAATATCTAACTGTATTGGAATGCCTCTAAAAGTAAAATATTTAGCACTTAATTGCAGATAGGTAATGTTAAATATCTCATTCATTATTATTACTACCACATGCCTGAATAAATCCTACCATAAGCATTAAGCAAGTAGGTAAACGAAGAAATAACACTTCATGTGATGAATGCCAATATAAAGCACGTTTAAACTGTTCTGTCAAGAGACAAGACTGGAAATGCTAACTGTGTTCCTTTGCTTTTCTGCAATCATCTGAATACATAAATTCAAATTGCAGCTTTTAAAACTTCAAATCGAGGCTTTTGAAATTTCAGAAAACACATGCACTTGGAAAAGCAGATTATAACAAGGTCCCAGTGGGATTTTGGCACCATCTTTTTTATATTTCAAAGTATGAAAAACAAATCTAGACAAGAAATGACTACCAAATGTTTTCATATTTTAAAAGATGCTGTACTTTTTTTCAAAATTAAATAATCAGAAAAAAGTTTTCTGCATTATGCAAAAAGAAAGATTGTAGCAAAGAGCTTACCCAGAGCTTTTACTTTTTAAGTGATGATTTATTCTATCTGTGTGTTCTTAAGAGTCTTCTAAATTAGTACACAGTTTACATCCATAAAATTATCTGCAAGTTTCTGCCTTTCAAACTGATGCTGAAGGTTAATTATAAAATGTACTTAATTATTTATAATGCACGAATGAATCCCAAATCTTCTCACTGTCCAAATACACTGTAATCATAGAAAATTTAGCAGAATTATATTGGCAAAATAGTAATTTTTCACAGATTAATTTATTGATTTAATGTAATTCCAATCAAAATCCGCAATTTATTTTATTATTTTTCAACTAATATTTACATTACTTAAGTTAGACTGGCTAAGGTGAGAGAATATGTTAACTTTCCAGAAATTAAGCATATTTTAAATCTCCAGTGATTGAAGTGGTGAATTATTGTCACAAAATTCTATGGTAGATCACCATACAGAACCTTAGTAACATAAACATTTTTGAATAATGCAACACAAATCAATAGAGAATAGATTGTATAGAGGAAAGGTACTAATTTCTGAAAACCCCTCAAGGTCAGAAACTTCATATAAATGTAAGATGGATGAATCATGTAGCATTTTATTTATTTATTTATTTAATTTTTTTTAAACTGCTGGGCAAGGCTTCATTGGAAATATATGCTCTCGGGCTGAACTCTCCCGTCCATCAGAGTGTGTATGGGAGAATGATGCACATGTTCCAGGGTACAGAAAATTTTAAAAGGCCTGGTCAGGAAGGGGAGGGCTTAAGGTAGGAAGAGAAGGCCAGAGTCCTTCCTGGATAAGTCAGGAAAAGCTCGCTGATTGACAGGAGGCACTTCTACTGCTGACGTCTCTCTGGCTGGCTGCTTCGTTCTGCAGCTGCCCTGACTGGGCCCCCTAACTGGACACCCTGGACCCTGAACCGACCTAACATCCCTGCCTTTTTGATGATATAGGACAGCAGATTCGGTCTGGCTACTTCTTGTGGGATTGGGGGCACTGGAGAGGGGGAGATGGCTCCGGTGTTGGTCAGGCAGGGAGGCAAACACAGGTGTGTGGGAGCATCTGGTTGTCAGTTGTGTTGCTTGAATGTAGAAGCACCACCTGGGGGTAGGAACAGAGGCTTGGGGGAGATTAATGATTAGCAGAAAAAGAAGGGGGCTGCAGAGAAATTTTGAGTTTGGTGGGAATACAGCATGTCGGGAGTCCAAGGCTGGTCAGTTCTGTAATGAAACTTGTTCATGTTTCTTAGTAGCGGTTACCTTATAGCCAAGTCCTCCTGCCCCCAGCCAGAGGCAGTGAATGGAGGCCAAGGAAAGCCCAACTATTACCAGTAGAAAGACGGCCCTTTTTGCCCTAGAAAGGGAGGTGGTAACAAGTCATGGTAATTCAGCCTCACTGTATAGTTAATTGAGGAACATCAATGGGGATTACAGTTATGATCCAAACCTACACAGAGGAAACCGTCTGAAATGTAGGTAGTATAAGGGTTGAGAATTTGTCCCCATAAAAAAGGCTGGAGAGGACAAGGCATGTAACATAGTATTTTGTTTTTAATATCACAGATGTCTATCTTTAAATTATATTTAAATGCCCAGGAATGGCTGTGTTCTTGGTTTTGCTGTTTTTCTAGGTGTTTAAGATGAAGCAAGTCAAATTGACTTTTGTTCTTACCTATTGTTAAGAGTCACCTTTTGGTCTCCTGGGAGGCATCCTCGAGGAACTTGAGAGCAGGTTATTAGCTTTGCTAGTGCCATCTGCGTTAGGATAGGTCAAGATCTGACACTGACCATGTGGCTTCCCCAGGAAGCATGAGAGATGGTTCCCTCTCTCAATGGACAACGGACAACCTTCCTCTCCATCATATGGCATTTGATCAGTTCTTTAATTCTCTTAATGGTCTCAGTAATCTCCCTGATTAGGAGGTTCTGTGGCCTAGAGGTATAGAGCCTTTTAGAGAAGTTTACTCATTCCTTGGATTCAGGCTGACTCAGAGGGCAAGAGCAAAATACTGGTTTTCTTGGCCTTTTAATTTAATTTTAGTTTTTAAGTCTTGATCTTAAACACTCAGCAAGCCAATTTTAAGTAAGGGTGCTGGGTTTTAATTTTAATGTCTATCCTATAGGTGGTGGCTTATTTATCTTAAAATAATCTGGGTTGCTTGTTCTCGAATTAGTACCTCTGTAAAATGTTAACAGGCAATAGCCATAGAGTTTAAGGAAAATAGAAAATAAAATTAATGTTTAGTTTGTGTAATAGCTATCTTAAATTTTGGCTAATTTATATATTCTATTTCCTGGTTGAGATCCTAGTAATCTTTACAACAAAATTAATCCTTTGAACATAACTTTAAATGAACTGGAGTCTGACTTACTTTGAAGTTAATATGTAGTAGGCCAAAAGGAGGAACCTCATCTTAGGTAAGGTAGGACTTCTCTCAAAATAAAATATCATTTTATAAAGTTTACATACATTGTTTTTGAGTTCACATGAATGTTAGTTAGCATAACATGATATTGTATTTAAAACATGAATTAAAGAAAGGCTGCGAGGGCTTTTAATTTCCCTTTTGTGTGGTAAGGTAGTAAAACTCATGTCTCACAATCTTTCATTTACTTAAATACATTTAAATTTTTCCCCAGTGTAAAAGATAACAGAAAACTTTATCTTATTGACAACAGATTAAACCCTCAATAAAATTTGTTATCCTTATGAGTTTAAAATTACCATACAACTTTAGTTTGGAAAACATCAACTTGATGTAGTGCTTTTTTAAAACTTCTACATTAAAGACTTGTATACCTAGAAGATATGAACATATTTAAATATAAAAATAGAACTAGTAGAACCATAATTACATTGAGATTATTACATTAAGTTCAATTCTCAAAGAAAAATTTAGATTCTAACTTTTTTTTAATCACAGTTGTATAAACCTTAATTTCTTTAAGAGTTAATTTCCCAAGTGAAAAAACCTGACAAATGTAAGAAATTATTTTGATAAAAGCAGAACAATGTTTCAGATTTTGTTTTATAATAATACATTAACTTTTAAATAATAAAACTAATTATAGTCAACTTATTCATGAACATAAACATTTTGACCAGAAATATTCTCTTTCCTTCCAATAAATACCATATTTAGAATCTTTAATTCCTTCTGTTCATATCCCAAAGCAGTCCTTGTAATTTTTTAAATTTCAACAGTAGAAACCTTTAAAACTTCATATAGGAATCTATAAACCTTTGTGTTTACTCAATTTAAATTAAACCTTTTAAATCACATGAATTAAAAATATTTGGATCCATTTTTTTGGGTTTTAATTTATGAGCGCTCATTATCTGTGCCAATTTTGATACCATGTACATGGTACACACACACACACACACATACATAGATGTACAATATAACAATAGCAAAGGCCTGCAGGCAATGTTGGATGTTTAAAAAACTCCATTGTTGAATCAAAATGGGGCTGATCAGAAAACATTATCCTAGATGAGAAGGATTAAAGTCATGAGCTCAAAAAACATAGAACTTAAGAAAAGCAAGAGTCTTAGAAAAAAATGACGTGGCCGGTAAAATAAAAGACTTTTTTTCCCCTTGGGTTTCAGACAGCTAGCCCGTCTGAGTGCCAGTGAGAGGTGCAGGGACCCCGGAGCGGGTGGGCTCCGCCCAATGCCTCATCTCTGCCTTCTGTCACTGGTGCTGTGGCGGAGCCGCCTTCCAGGAAGAGGGCACTGCACTTGGCTGCATGTGTAGATCTGAGAATGAGGAAGGAGATACAGAAGAGCAAATGGGAAAGGGGCTTGGGATTTTCCCTAGTGAGAAGAACTTGAGAGTACAGAATAGATGGGAAAGGGGGTGGGGCGAGAGCATACTTTCCAACAAAGCCTGGATGAAAGGAATCTATATCCATTTCCAATCTGGCGACAGAGACTGCCAATTCAGTGAGGATTTCAAAATCAAAAGTTCCTTCTGGGGGGCATTTTGACCCAAAGTCTAGGCCATACTGGGGCCAGGCTAACGTACGGCATGGGTCTGGAGTGAGTCCTAATTTGGCATACTTGGAACATAGACAATCCAACAGAGTTTTGGGGTCTTGGGAGGACTTGGTATTTCCTGTAACCTTCTGGTGCCCATGGGGGTGGGTGGGAACAGAAAAAGGCCTCCCTAATTCTGATCGCGCCCACTGGAGGAAGGGGGGCCAGGCAGGGGTTTCAGGTGTCTCTGCAAACTCCCCAGGGCCTGGACGGAGTCGGGTGGCTCACAAGGACCAGGACGTCTCCTCAGCCCTTGGGGCCTTGTACGGGGAGGTCTGTGGCACACGCGTGACTTACGAATATACTTCCGGAATAGGAGGGAGGAAGCCACAAAGTCAGGGGAGATGGAGACCGTACCTCACTTCTGTCGGTCCAGATGAAGGGAAATAGAGTGGCTCAGGAGTTCTCCTGGTTTGGAGAAGAGAGTGGATCTCGACTCCTGCAGAGGAGATCTGAAAAACCCTCCTGGGTTTTCAGCACCATTTG
>PVHX01021822.1:0-28962 GCA_004024805.1 Geosciurus inauris
GAATTGTTCTGAGGTTTCAACATACTGCATGTAATAAAACCCAGTCCCTGCTCCTCTGCACGCTTACCTGTTGAGATTTTCCTTTCCCCGCGAGCCTAATTTGATCTTCTTAGTTTAACTTGACCCCAACCTCCTGGTTCATCAGCTGCATAATCACAGTAGCTCAGGGATATTGCCTCTGACGTCTAGGGGAAGCCCTACTTGCTGATGTTTTTAGCAGTCATTGGAGGAATCAGTGTGGCCTCTTCTCCTGGCCTCTCTGTAAGTCCTTGAGAAAGGACCCCTGGGTACCACATGGCCAAGACACAGGGATCCCCCTGTGATCCAGCCAAGTCTCTGAATTATTTGGAGCAGGATGAGTGACTGCTCTGTTCCAATAGGTAACCCATCCATCAGCTCAGTAAGAAACCACAGGATTTCTCTTACCTGAGCAGTTTGGTGCTCCTTCTGATCTGTGTATGGCCTCATTTGTATCTTCAGCCCTCACGTTAGATGCTGCTCTTTCCCATACAAGAATCGTGCAGGTAGAAACTCTGCAATCAGTGACCCTACAGGACTGCAGCCCTCAGATCTTTAAAGCCCCATAATTTTTATGAAAGGAAGCTATAGTTCCTTTTCTGTTTAGTTTCAAGTTCAACCCTCTTACCTGATTCCACAGCAGTCCACCTGGAAGGAAGGAAAACAGGATTCAAGGAGTCCTAGCTGAGGGGGAGATGGGTCAGAGATACAATTCTAAGACAGTTGTCTTCTGGCAAAACTGGAAACGCTCACCCAGGGAGTGATCTTTGTAAGATGTCAGATGATGAAATGGCAGTATCCTTTTATGCTAAAGGAGGAGAGCCACCTAGGAGCCTCAGCATCCCACAGGCAGAGGACTCTTATCTGTAGCCATGCTCTTTTTCACAGGTCACCTGGGATTTCTTCCATGCTCCTCCTCCTCTGCCTGACCATGTACCTCCTGTCCCCCCCTCCCCAGGGTTAACAAATAATTACTTTTATGGGCTGGCTGGCTGGATGGATAGGCCAGCTCCCTCCTGCCTGAGAAGAGACAGGAGCAAAGAATGCTTTTGCCTCAGTCACTTGGTATTTGCAGGTGGTCTGTCGGTGCACACTGGGGGACCTGCCATTAATCCAGTGAGATCCAGGAGGGTTTGTGGGAGTTTGCCATGTGGTCTTCATCTCTTCAGCTCACACCAAACATATTCTCACCTGGTCCTTTTAATTCATGTGTAAGTGCTATGGCCCACGGCCGCCTGTCTTTGTAAATAAAGTTTTATTGGAGCATAGCCACACTCAGGCCTTTGTGTTTTGTCTGTGGCTGCTGTCGCCCTACCATGATGACAGGGTTGAGTAGAGTAGTAGTTGTGAGAGAGATCCCATGGCCAGCAAAGCCTGAAGTGCTTCCTGTTTGGTGCTTTACAAAAGAGGTGTGCAAAACTCTAATCTAAAACCTACACTAGTTTGTTTAGAAAAGCCCACGAGTCTTAACACTTGGTTTCAAGAGTAGCCGTAAACCACCACCTGTTGCTCAATGAATGCTGCAGGTGAATTTCCCCCCCTGGTACTCAGGATTGAACTTGGGTGCTGTACCACTGAGCTACACCTCCAGCCTTTTCTATTCTTTATTTTGATGCGAGGTCTTATTAAGGTGCCAAGGCTGCCCTCCAACTTGCAACCCTCCTGCCTCAGCCTCCTGAGTAGGGGGGACTACAGGCGTGTGCCACTGCACCTGGCTACATGTGATTTTTAAAAAATGGAATGTTCATACATGCTTTCTTGGCATTGAACCAACAAAAATTTTCCTTACGAGTTTTGGATGCTTTCAGGCATGTGATCATAATTAGAAAAACTTTTAGTTTTTCTTTTTTTAAAAAAATATATATTTTTTTAGTTGTGGATGAACTGTTATTTTTATTTATTTTTATGTGGTGCTGAGAATTGAACCAGTGCTTCACACATGCTAGGCAAGTGCTCTACCACTGAGCCATAACTTCTGCCCAACTTTTAGTTTTTCAAGGATGAAAAAGTTTATTTTGGGTTTTTTTCTTATCTATTGTTTAAGGTAAAACTATTATTTGGGGATAGTTTTAGATTTAAAGTTACAAAGATAGTACAAATTCCCATGGACCCTTCACCTGTCTTCCCCTCCTGTAAATATCTTAGAGAATCATTGTACTTTGTATTAAAAAAAAAAAAAAAAAGTGTTGGTACAGTACTGATAGTGATGCTACAGACTTCATATAGATTTCACCACTTTTTCCTGTAATGCTTTTTCTGTTCCAGAATTCAAACCAGGGAACCACATTGAATTTAATAACTTTTTTTCTTTCCTTTTAAGAAGCGTGAGATCTACTTTATATCTTTGTAAATTTTCCTTTTTGATCTAAGTTAATGGCTATCTTTTGGCTAGAAAATGATTCATTAGTGACAATGTAACCTTAGAACCGGAGGTGGGTCTGACTCAGAAATTCAGGTAGCAGCGAGGACTTCATTTATTGGCTGCTAACTGTACTCCTGTCAGGGTCATGTGCTTTACACCTGTTATCTCACTTAAATCTTGCAGTGGCCCGGGTGATGGATAATTAACTTCTCTATTTCATCTGAGGAGAGTTTAAGTTACTTGGCAAAGTTTCAGTTGCTGATGACCCTGGCATAGGCTGATCCCACCCACTGTGTAGCTGCCTCTGGGGGGCGCCCATTCTCTTTTCAGCACAGCCTCTAGCTAGGAAGTAGCATCTTTTTTTTTTCTTCTTTTTGGTAAATAAAAGTTGGGAGATGGTGATGATAAGATGAAGCTGCAAATGGGCACATAGCCAGCAAATGGCAGTACCGGCTTTGGAACCCAGGTCTCTCCGTAGAGCGATCAGGTGTCCTGTGCTTGTCATTCATGTGGTTGCTGTTCCTCTGTAGGCTTTCATTGCCTTTAGCCCTGGCTCCACCTCCTGAGTGTACTCTTCCTGTTTTTCTCATATTCCATTCTAGCCACTCAGGACTTGAGTGCTGTTTGTCACAACAGGGTTTACCACTGACGTGACCTGGACCAAATCACTCTCACATTTCTGAGATTCATTCTCTGATTCCGTGAGGGCCCTGTCCAGGTTTCCCTGTGGCACTCATTACGCTGTGTTATGGTATTAATTGATCTTTCCCCAAGTACCTGGCTGGGTGTTCCTGGAGAGTAGCAACTATCATGGTTCCTGGGTGTCCCCAGTCCAAACCCTGAGTGATGAGGGAATGAGTGCATGTCAGACTCTCCCAGTGGGCAGCAAGGGCCTCCTTGTCCAACTCTATGGATTATGGTGACTGCCAGAGGCATTTGCTTCTCTGCATTTCTGCCCCGACTTGATGTACTCATTTGGAACCAAACTGCTTGCCGCGGAATCTTCCCTCTCTGGTGCCTAAGGAATAACTATGGCATTTATTTGAACAGAGATTTCTCTATAATATACAGATCTACAATATTTCCTTCTGTCTTTATTAACGTTTTCAAACACTTTTTTGCCCATGACAGCTGTTGTAGACTTATGCTGTATGTTTCCCTGACTGCCATGAAAGATCATTTCACTCATGTGTTAGCTCCTGCTCGAAGACCTTGCAAATGAGATTTAAAAAAATCTTACATTCCAGTGAAAACTTCTGCTTTGATTCTGATATCATATAGTTCTAGTCTGATATCATGATATTTGGATGATTTAGTCATTTCAGATAAGCAGCTGTTTCTTGATACTGTTTTCCTGGCTCTACCTCTTGGAATTTTAAATTATACTTGGTGCTCTGAGATTCTGGGATGGAGACATGTGTCGCTAACACTGCCCAAGGCCTTACCTATCTATGCTGTGCAGGACATGTTTTTTAGACACAGGAGTTCTCTGGGGACTAGTGCAGCTGGTGGCTGAGTTTGAACAGTTAAGGCCCTTGCCCCCTCCTGCCTTTCTGAAATGTCTGTGCCCTTCTGATGCCAGAAAGGTTTTAATATGCATGGAGCATAGAGTCTGCTATTGGAGAAGATGGGATCACAGTTTGAATCAGAAGCAGTCTCGACTGCTGATTTGTTACATTTTATACAAATAAACTCTGTGACATGCACATGTAGACAGCCACTGTCCTAATGTCATGTTTGTTTTTCCCTAGGACCATGAAACCTATAGGATCTTTGCCTGAAATGGAACCACACTTTCCCAAGCAAGAGTATTGATGCTTTTTCTAGCTGAATTCCCTTTTTACTTAAGCAAATGCATCTCGTGTCCCCTGCCTGTAGTCCTCCCCAGGTCCTCCACTGCCTCCCGCTGTTGGAAACTCCCTTTGCCTTCAGAAAAGCCATGTAGATGTTACTATACGTGTTTTCAGGAATGTGTTTATAAGTTAGCACTTTGAAATCTTTTGTTTTTTCCTAGGGAAATGCTCCTTTTCCTGTTGAGAAGGAAATGGTCCCCTTAAAGGCACGTGGCAATATGGGCATTTAAATGGAGGAATCCTGCTGTAGGAGAAGACTCGGTACAAATTGGAAGAATGGCAAACAGATTTTAGTAGTTCTCTTTAATCCATTTCTGTTTTGGTAACTGTGGTTTCTGAGCTTTTTAGGAAGAGTTGACTTCTTTCTCCATTTTCGTAAACCACAACTTGGCTTTGGAGAAACTTGTGGCACTTTGGTACTTTTTGTGATCGGTCAGTAGCTCATCATTAAATAGAATTGGTGGTTTGTACCCACGCCAGTCTTCCAATAAAAAATCCCTAAAGGGGCAATGGGAAGAAGGAAATACATAGAAGTTTTTAAATGTTTACATTTGAAAAGTGGTAGAGGAGGACACTCAAATGATTTCTTCATGTTCTAGTCTCTACTGAGGTTTTTATTCTCATTTTGATTTTTAACACACACACATTGTCAGCTGCGTTCTCCTCTGAATCAGAGAATACTCAAAAATGATTTTTTCGGTTCTCTCAAGAATGATACTATCAAGAACAGTGAAGACTGAAATGTTACTCCGCTTGCATGCTACCCAGTTAGCCCGCCAGGGTTTTATGGATGCTGGCAGAAGAGAGGTTCCCAGTCAAGCCAAGAACTCTCCTGATCAGAGCAATAACAGTAGTCAAAGCACCAGCATTTCTTGCATCAGTTCCCAGTTCCTCTTCCCATAGGGGGTTGCAACCTGGGCCATAACGCATGCCTATGGAATATTCTAGGTCAGGAACCCAGCCCTTGGAAAACCCAAATCTTTTCTGAGGAGTAAAGCATTCTCTTTTCACACATACAATGTCTGTCTTCCAAGGCTGTTTGCCCTTCAAATATTCTGACAGACAGAGCCTGGACCAGTGGTTGTTCGTATTTCCTGCTCAGTACATGTGCAGAAACATAAGGGACCCCTGGAGAACCATCTCTGGCCAGGTGTGAAGTAAAGACCTGCCTGAAGAGCATGGCTGATTCATTATAGACACGGATGCCTTAGGGCTCTATTCTCTCTGGGAACCCAGGTTGAAAACAACTGCCAGAACTTTGCAATGGGCTGCTGTTCGCAAAAGCCTGGTGTTTCTTCAAATTGTCATCAATCAAGGGAAGGAAAGAGAAGATCAGAAACCCCTTTTAAGGCTAATATTTTTCTGTACTCCTTTTTGTGAAAATAGATATGTTTTATGTTTTAAAGTATTCACTATTCAAAATGTTTTGATCCCTTACTACAAAAAATACTACCTCAAAGTAGGAGGAGATGGCTATATAACAAAGTTCATATCCACACATTTCTGCTTTCAGAAAAGTTGGACAGTTTGCCTTTGGGAGACACCCATGAACCATGCCACCCTCCGACCTCTGCTGTCGGGGGCATGGACTCAATGAGTTGAGTATATTTTCTCATTTCTCACTTCTTCCCCACTCTGTTCAAGGAGTTTTGTCTGCCCATGCAGTTATTGATTTCCAAACCTTGTTCGGCTGTGTGTTCTCCTCTTTAACAGGGGCTTCCACTTCTCCATGAGGCCGTAGCCTCATCTCCATAGAGACCTTCAGCAGCCTTGCATCCTGCCGCCTCTCATGAATACTGCAGCTCACAAAATTTATGCCCATTTGGGATTCTGAATTCCAAGGAAGCATCTGGCTCAGGCTTCTGAGATACTATGGGAACTCATAAGGGCAGATTTAGGCCTAAGTGAGAAGTTGAAAAGTTATCTTGATGACCTGGTCATTTCTGTGTGACAGCACATATCACAGAAAATGAAATAAAACAGGTGAATTTTGAGAACTGCTGATTCTGAGTTCCTGATTGGGGACAAAATGGAGAGAACCAGGCTAAGGGGCAGGTCTTTACCTTCTGCAACTGTTCCTGCTATAATTCTTTACAAAGATTAAGGGGAATTTTGTCCCCCCATAAACAAAAATAAGAAAATGCATTTCTTTTTCATTTAAGATCTGAGAATTAAGTAGACGATCACTATACAATTTACAATCTTTATTTTGGAAGAGCCTTATAAATATAGTCACATTGTTTATCTCCACCCTTTAGCTGTCCTCCCTCCAAGCAGATGAATGGCCATCATTTAATCACTTGACTATTTATGAGGAGACAGAGCTGCTGAGGGTGTGGTGCAACGTCTCATCTTTCACCACCACCACCCTCCAAGCACCTCGAATAATTGCTGGGAGATTAAATGGTGATTATTTGACTAACTGTGGCCTTAAATTCCCTGTCAGAGCATCACTCATTCCTCCCTGTCCTTTCCCTTCCTGATTAGTAAGACAACATTAAAGGTTCATTTTCCACTGAAGAATGGAGTAACTTTTGTAGCTGGTGATTTATATCATTCGAAGATTTATAGTTTTCTTGGCTTGGGATAAAATGGGTTTTATGACTCCCAAATGAATGGCCAGATAGAGGAATTGTAAATAAGTTCTTCAAAGAATAATGTGTTTTGAATGCTCCCCTCCCTCTTTTTTTTCTGACCACAGGATGGGAACCTGTGTGTTAAATACCCACCAGGTCAGTAGTGCAGTACTTTATGCACCTGGTTTGTAAAATCCAGTTCTGGCTTTAAGACTTTTCAATTGGCTGCACAGATGTCAGGTGAAGGCTGCTTGTGCCTGCCACTCTACCTGGCTCCGTGAAGGCTACAAAAAGAGTCGTAGGCCTGATTTCCACACACAGGCAGGAGAAACCTCTGGGCAGGTTGGGATGGGTTGCTCTCTAATGGCTTGAAGGCAGTGGGGAGGGACGTTCTCCTGGAGAGAAGTAGAGGAAGGTGCAGCCTGGGAGCTACAGGGTAATAAAAAATGGAGAGAACATGGTGTCCGTTCTGTTGTAGAAGCAGCAGTCAAAACTGTGCTCAGGAATGGGAAAGGACACGGAAGCTGCTCCCAGAAACTGGTTTGAGCTGAAGAGGCTAAGTTTGTGGTAAAGAGCACCTAGGGATGGCAGATGGTGAACACCTGTGTGTTGCAGGTGACTGACTGAGGAGCTGGGTGCGGCGCAGTGGTAGAGTGCTTTCCTACCATGTGCAAGGTCATGGGTTCAATTCTCAACACTGCCAAAAAGGAGAAAAAGTAATAAATAATAGAAACAGGCAGCTTTTGAAGCTGTGTTTTCAAAAGACTCTTTGTATACCATAGTTCCATGGCTCCAGGTCTAAGATACTTGACAAATAATTCTGATCCGTACGTGTTCATTGTTTAGACTCCCTCCAGGAGTCTGCTCACTGACGCTTTAGCTTTTTGAAATTGGGAACTATTAAGGAATGTTCCAAGTCTCCAGAGATCTACTATTCATTGATTTCTCCCTTCCACTCTAGTCTTTTGCCCTTCCTAGAGGAATCCTGGTTGCTCGTGGCGGTGTTTTTCTTCTGAGTTGCTCCTTCTGGAGATTAAAGAAATTCCAACACTGTAATGCTGTGTATTCGACTTGGGCAGCAACAGGCCGTGGACTTGACTCTAGATTCTGGCGACTTGACTTAAAAGCAGAAACAAATAGTCCCCTAACTTACAAAGATTCAACTTGGGACTTGGAGGCTTTATGAGCGTGTGAATGTGATCCTTATTCAGCGGAAGCTATGCTTTGAATTTTGGTCTTCTCTCGGCTAGTGTTTGGTGGTGGTGTCCTCCCTCTCACCGTGCGTGCTGGGGAGCAGCGATACACCATAGTTCCCAGTTAGCTTTGAGATCGCGGGAAGAAACTACCTCCATGGTGTGCAGTGTGGCTCAGCTGTACTGTTTGGTAGGGAGGCTCATTGAATGCATTATAATGTTTGTAATTTATGATGAGTTTGTCAGAATGTAACCCCACTGGAAGAGAAGGAACATCTGTGATTCTAAGTCCAAATCACTGTTGAAAGCAATTTGACTTTGGTTTTCTAAGTAGTGAACTGATATGGGGCTGGGTTAGACAAGACTGGATTCACCACAGACCTGGAGAAGTACAATAACCATATCTCTAGCTTGGGGTTGTGGCTAATTTTGGGGTGGTTGGTATCTGTCATTTGGACTATAGTCCTGGGAGGGTGCAGAGTAGACTCTGTACCCACCAGTCTGGAGCTGGCACCCTGGGCTATTTGATGTTCTGTGTCCTCTGTCCTAATATCCTCTCCTTCCAACCTCTGTCCTTAGTCCAAGCCAGACCCGGCCATCTATGGTCCAGTGGCTTAACCCACAGTCTCCAACCATACCAAGCTCCAACCTGGCTGTCACACCTCCTTCACCCAGAATGTCACCCTTCCCCCTCTCTCCTGCTGCCACCATAGTGGACAAGCCACCAGAAAGGTATGTGGGGTATGATATGAAATGTGATGGCAGTATACAGATGGGGTTTGATGGATCTGTGTGCTCCGATTATAAAATGGCTTGTTCAGGTCCCCCCAGCAGCCTGAACTTTAAGGACAGTGCTTATAACTTTGTATAAGGGCTGTGCCTCAGTTCAGTATCAAGCATAGTCTTCTCTTGGTATCTTCAGGGGACTCCTGGTTCCAGGACACTCTGTATATACCAAGTTGAACTGATGCTTCAAGTCCCTTATATGAAATGATGTAGTCTTTGCATATAAACTACACATACCCACCTGTGTATTTATGTCATCTCTGGGCAGCTTATGATATCTAATACAATAAAAATGTTTTGTAAATAGTTACACTAGAAAAATTGTGTGTACATGTTCAGTACAGATGCAGTTTAATATATTTGATCCATGATGGGTTGAAATTGCAATTGGGAACCCTTGGCTACGCAGGCCAATGGTACGTTCTTTGGAGGAATTTGCCGTTTATGCAACCTGCTTAAACCTAATGACTTTTTGGTGCTGGTTGTGCATTTATGAAATAACTTATTTTGGAAGAACTTCTTGTACGTGAATATAAAACACATTATTTGTTTTAAACAAAAGCAAACTGGGCCCTGGAAACATTAGTTTACATTACCTTTAATGGCCAGTTTTTTAGAGGACCGAAGAGCGGGTCTTTAGCAGGCCTTCCTGCCTGGGTATGGTCTGGCAGTTCTTCCCCTGCTCCAGCGAGTTGAGGCATTTTCTTCAGCATAAGTTTGGAATTGGCTCTCCAGTTTCCATCTTTTCCCATAAGGGCACAGAGGATGTTTTGACAAGGAGTGAGAAGCTGGCCTGGTGTGCCTTTCTGGAGAAAGGGATTGAAATAAAGATGACCCAAGTCATAAGGACAGGCCCCTTCTGGTGTGGTCCTCACACACACATTGAGTCAGTGGCTCACTGTGCCCCCCCCTTGTGTGTGTGTGTGTGTGTGTGTGTGTGTGTGTGTGTGTGTGTGTATGCACATGCACATTCCATTTCCTCTCTGCCACTGGCCTCTGGCTCCATGTGCTGGTGTATTTCCTCATACACAGCTGAAGTGCTCAGGAGCACCCATGCCATGTAGTCCCAGCAATGCTGAGCAACAGGAAACAGCATCCCACTGGGCAGGGAGGAGAATTAGGTGAAGTGGTTCAGTGACAGCTCCCCAGAGAGCATCCCTAAGCAAAGGCTTGCATTCGAAACCCATCATTTACTTGAAAACCAAGTGCTATGGCTTTGCCTGATGTTCAGAGCCCTGAACCTTTCTTTTTCCAGAAGGAGTTATCCCACTGGTGACATATAAATATGATTTGGGAAATGAGGTAAGGGGACTGGGAGGCCTCCTCCCACTCCCCCCCAGTTTTCCCCATTTTCATTTGAGTCTTTCTGTTCTTTCTGCAGCATTATCAATCGGAAGGCTCGTGCAGTGTACCCATGTGAAGCAGAACACAGCTCGGAATTGTCTTTTGAAATAGGAGCAATTTTTGAGGATGGTAAGTGTTAATAGAAGGTTCATGGTGAGACATGTTCTGTCACCCCAGGATACCTCCACACGGAGTACACAGTCATGTACATTCTGTGTACATTGTGGTGGTCTTTTGATGCTGTGGGTAGGAGACAGCTGACACCTTTGGCTCCCAGGCCCTGAGCACCAGAGGCCTGTGTGTCTGGGTCTTGGAGCCTACTTCTTCTGCTCTCATTTGATCATCCTGTAGCTCTTTTACCTCATGGGATCTTCATTCAGTTCCTTTCTCCTCATAAAAAGAAGCTAGTGTCACTTGGAGTTAGTACTTCTGATTTGCCTCCCTTTTTTTTGGATCTCCCTAACCAAGCCTCCCAAATGCTTCAAGTTTACCAAATCTGCTCTCAGAAGAGTCTCATGCACATAGTGTTTTGATTTATAATCCCCTCACTATCCTCATGCTTCACATTTTTGCCAACTAGAACAGCGCATGAATCTCTATATTGGCTATGGGTATTGGCTTTGCATGTTGGAACAGGGGTGTAGATTGAGGGTTTAATATTTTCACACAAGCATTTTGCAGCTATACTTGGTTTAATATTTTAGAGATTTCTCTTATGGTTTGGTGTATTTTTTTTCCCCTGGCTTCTGATTTCTACCCTCTCTAGTCCCACTCATGATGAAATTCATTGGTTGCTGTGGAAACAGGGATGCTGTGTGTGGGTGGAGCTCCCCAGAAGAGTTCAGGGAAGCTGGGTGAACCTTGGATGTTTGGAATGGAAGGGCTGATTAGCTAGAATGTTTGGAGTCTCTGCAATATATCAACGCAGTGCCTGTGGTGGTGTGTTGTTGGTTATGCAGCATTTGCTGGCGATTATTTTTTTTAGAAAGCACATTGCCTCATTTAGAATAGATTTCTATGTGTGTGTACGTGCTCCTGAGAGCCAGAGACTCCTGTAGCATTAGAAAACAACACTAATACCCCCTGTACAACAGGGTTATACTCTGTGGAAAAATTTTGTTCTTGGGTTAGAAGCAAGATCATTTCTCATCACCCTAACATGCATGTATAAAGTTTTGCCAGGAGAGTGTGGTCACACAGCTGCCCTACTCTAGGCCTGTCACACATTGGCATAGCAGATGGCAGATGGGAAAGCTGAGATGATAGTATTGAAATTCACTCATTCAAGAAATGAAGTGTTTTTGCTTTATGTGTTTGGATCCAGTTAGGATTCTCTGAAATCTCTTGCACAGTATTGTTTGGGATATAGTTACCTTGGTTGAAGTTGTGTCTTACAAGGATGCTTTAGGCTGCAAGTGAAAATAATGGGCATAACGGACTAAATCAGTCCTAAAAATGGATTAGCTTTCAGGATAGTAAGTCTGAAAGCCAGGTGATTCAGGATTGATTAATTCATATTCTCAAAGTAATCAAAGACCAAAGTATTTCCAGCTGTCTGCTAAACCATTGTTAACTTGTGGATGCGGGCCTTGAACTGGTTTTCCTGGTGAAGGCAAGGTGGCTGCCACAGCTCCAGGCATTGCAGCCACTCCCAATTCCAGCAGAAAGGAACATTTCATTCTTACGTTCTTTTTTTAAAGAATGAGAAAACTTTTCCAGAATTTTCTTCCTACTTTACCTGTCCTCACATCTCAATTGTGTCAAATGCTCACCCTAAGCCTATCACCAGGAGTGTCTTAGACCAGTGAGAATCACCCTGGGTATATGACATACCCTCTGGGCTCAGAGCCGTGTAAATGAGCATCTCCATGACTAAACCAAATCCGGGTCTGCTAGCATGGAGGAAAGCAGAAAGGCTGGGGGTAACAAATTAGGAGACTCAGGTTCTCTAGCTCTAAAGGTCCTGAAGCATTTGGGAGGCTTGGTTAGGGAGATCCAGAAAAGGTCCTTAGCAAGACTCTTCCTAAAAGAAGAGGGCATGTGTCTATACAAACATACATGTACACATACATATCAGATTTTTTCCATGTTTTTGAAGGAGAAAGTGCTTTATAAACTGTGCAGTTATTTTGTCTAAGATCCGCCGTCAGCTCTTATTCTTTCTGTGTGATCCTGGACAATATCCTTAAGTATTCTGTGCATCAGAGTCTTCATCTGGTGTCCCTGGATGTCTGCCTGATGGCTGATATATCAGGATAGCATTTGGGTTCCTGGAAGGTGGGGCTTTGAGTGATACAGACATTTGAGGGACACGTTGCTGACCAGGGTGCCCCACTGGGCACATAGTGAAGTGCCGTGGCGATGGCCGTGTTCTCAGCCAAGTCATGTCTCTCTCAGATTGGAGCCTAGAGTGCTGGTGCCCAGCTCTGGCTAGATTTGCTGGCTGGGGCACTCAGGTTTTCTCGGTAGTTCCTTAGTCCCTCCCCCAAGGTTCTCTACTCTAAAAATGCCTTGATGATGTGTTGATACCTTTTCCCTGCCCAAATATGTGAGTGTCTTATTTTCTGTGAGCTGCGTGTCTTGCAGGTTCCCCTTTGATTCTTTCATGGTGGTGCAGAGAATCTTAATGCGAGGCATTCAGAGTTGGCACTTTGAGTCTTGCTGTTCCCTGGGGATGGTTCTTAAAGGGCACAGGAAGTTGTGTGCCCTTCCTGCTCTGTGCACAGTTGACCTCTCAGCTAGCTAAAAGCATGCACTTGCTCAGAAGACGTCTGGGAGAACCCTTCCTCCAATGGCTGGGGGGTCTTCCCTTCTGACCAGCACAGCAGGACTAAGGAATGGGTTATATGACCACAACTTCTGTGGAGCCACCAGTGCTCAAAGTGGCCACTGTTTACAACTTGGACCACAGGAATGTCACCAGGAACAGTCCCTTTCTGCAGACCAGCAACACTCAGTGTTCCCAAAATATCCAAGACCTTTTTCCCATGTTATTTATCCATTAGGAACTGTCCAATAGTCATACCATATATGCTCCCTTCTATACTCCTTTGGGCAACAAAGAAATTCAGTTTATGACACTTAGTGGCCTTTGGAGAAAACAAAACTCAGGTCAGAGTGACCCCTGGGCTGTAGCATATGTAGTTATGTGGTTTGGAATATCTACAACAATGAGAAATACTAAACCAGTGTGTGGAAAGGGATATTTTAGTAATTAGTAGCTCTGTAACTGCCTTGCTCTTCCGCTCAGGCCTGGACTTCAGTTCTGAGTTCAAATTCTTTGCTGAAGATTTGTTTCTGTGCTTCAGGGAAGCACCTCCCATAACCCACCAGAAAGGCTCTGTTTGCAAGGTCTCAGGGCAGCTGATGTTCCTGTGCCTGCCCCAGGGACCTTTCACTTTTCTCTGGGCCTGGGGAACCCCCGAAATACATTTTACTTGTGGGCCTGCAGCTGTCAGACTGTCCAATCTGATGGGAGGTGCTTGCTTCCCCAGGCTGCCCAGCAGGGCCAGAGTCGTCCCTGGGCACAGGATCACCAGGAGCTGGCTTGCACTCAGCAGCAAGCTGGTTTCCTGTGGATCCCAGGCTTTGCTGGTCTTCACATGTAGACAAAATGTCTTCATTGCTTGGGGAGCAGCAGGTATGGGCCAGATTAATCATTTAAAGCTGATGGTGATTACACTGTAAAGATCTTAAGTAGAATAATCCTTAAGCAATTTGGCATTATCTTGGAAAGTAGATCATGTATAGACCCCACAACCCAGCTATTTTGTTTCTAGATATCTTCCTAACATGGAGGAATCTTGAAAAATCTTAAGTACCAGATGATGATACCATATTCCACCATATAATCATTGCAGATTTTATGCTAATTGTCTTTGTTATACATAACAGTAGAATGCACTTTGACACATCATATATAAATGGAAAATGCATTCTCATTCTGATTGTGCATGATGGCGAATCACAATGGTCGTGTAGTCATATATGCACATAGGATAATGTCCAATTTATGCTATTTTTTTTTTTTAACAAAAAGTGGGATGAAATTTTGTTATTGAAAAAATTATGCTGATATTACTTTATCATTTATTACTAAACTGGTTTTCTTACAAGATTAGGGATACTTGTGAATATGTTAATGTGATTATTCATTGAAATATGTATAATGTGATTCTGGCTAAGCAAATAAATAAGCAAAATAAGTAGTGTGTTATTTGGAATATGACATGTGATAAAACTATTTTAACTGTGGGTTTAACTATCACAAGCCTCCCAGTGGGCCATGGTGCATTTCCTAATTTGGTATTTATCATATTATGATGAAGTTTCAATGATTTAAATATTTGTCACATATATAGGTTATTATGCTAAATAAGAGACCCCGAGTCTTTTGTAATGAACTATGATTTACCTGCTCTTTTATAAAGGAGGGACCCTGAGGCTCTGAGAGAATGGGTTAATTATCCAGGGTCCTATAACCACTCAGGAGCCAGAAACATCTAGAATGATGTTTGACCAACTATCTGGATGCTGCTGCCTGGCCAAGCTGACAAAATTAACCACTGCATTGCTACCGGCAGAAGCCATTTGGTAAACTAAGTATAGAGAAGAGCCTAGAGTGGGTATTTGGGGTTCAGTGCTTCCAAAGAGGGAGGGAGACCTTCTCAGTTCTCACCTGCAGCCTCTGAGCCCCCTTGTGTCTGCGATGCTCAGTTATTGGTGTCCCAGCCTTTTCCAGCCCATTTCATTCCACCTATGGCCTGTGTTTGGCACACTTTCAGGCTCTTGGGTATTACAGAATGTCTTCTTGGTCCCCTCCGTAGGTGACATTTCTTTTGCTACTGGCTCTTACCTTCTAGGGATGTGAAGGCTAGGAGGAAGTGGATGAGGGCGTGAACCAGTATCTGGTCTCTCGTGGGGGCAGGATTCCCAGCCTGTCCCTGGTTTCCTATTCAAGGGCCTCTTTCACTGCCATTGTGGGAAATCACCTTTCCCTCCCATCCAGCTTGTCTTTTATTAGTGCCTAGTTTCTGTGCAAGTGTGTGTGTATGTATGTGTGTGTGTATGTGTATGTGTTTGCATGTGCACATGCAGAAGAAACAAGCATGCACAGGTTGGTTGTCCATCAACTCCTGGGGGTTAAGTCATTCCCCAGTGGTACTTGGTCATCACATGCCAACCTGGAGTCTTCTTCAGGCCCCTGACTGAAGCCCTGAACCCCTTTCCACTCAGGTGGCCACGTGGTCACATCCCTGACCATGCCTTTTGCATAGGATCCAGTCATTTCCCCTGATGGTGACTGCACACTGGTAGCTTAGCCAGCTTGAGCATTTGGTCAAGGTGAGAAGCCTTTAAAAACCTCCCCCTGAGGGCTGGGATTGTGGCTCAGTGGTAGAACGCCTGCCTTGCATGCGTGAGGCACTGGGTTCGATCCTCAGCACCACATAAAAATAAATAAAATAAAGATAATGTGTCCATCTACAACTAAAAAAATATTTAAAAAAAAAAAAAAACCTCCCCCTGAGAAACAGTGTTAGGGTGAAGGTCATCAAGGGCAAGAAGGTGACTTGCTGCCACATCACCTGAGAGCACATCTCTGATTCATGTGTTGATTCATTTTTTCATACAAATGGTTATGTGTCTGACACTATACTATGTTAGGTGCTGGGGCGCATGAACTCTCACGTATATGTTATGTTATGTGTATCTTGTATGCACTTGTGTGACCTGGAGTAGGAGGGGCTCAGGTCTCTCATGCACAGAATATGGAGGGTGAATGAATGGGGTTCTGGATCTGCTCTGGAGCCCGGGCATTCTCTTGGCAGGAGGGGATGTGGAAGCTGACATCTGAAGTGTTGTCCAGGCTTGGCAGGAGGAGAAAAGCATTCAGGAGGCCTGTATGTAATATGCAGGCCTTGAAGCCAGAGGTGTGGTAGATGAAAGGAAATGACAAGGCCAGTTTAAAGCAGACAGCTGGAAGTACACGTCTCTTCCAAGGGAGGGGTATCAAATGGCTACTTCACCGAAAAGGACAACTGGAATTGGATCATATCTTCCAAACTGGAAGTTGCTATGCATTAGTGGGCTGTAAACTCAATTGGCTGAATTGCAATCAGCATTCAAAAAAATAACAAGGAAAGAGGACATCTGCAATGAGTTTTGGAAATGTTTCAGGAGACATGTGTCGTGCACGTGTGTGTTGCACTTGGTTTTTGATATAAAATGGTGCTCATGTTGGGATCAGAAGTTGTGTTTCTGAGCTGGCTGTGGTTGGGGGCCACAGCTAGGGGATAGCATGTGTCTCGGTATATATTTCCAAACTGCTGATGAGGGCCTTGACTCTGCCCTTTGCTGTGCAGCCCGTGGACATTCCCTTGTGTGTCCATCATGGGTACTTAAGGGCACTTGCAATGTGCCGCTCACTGTTCCCCGACGTGTAAGGCTCAGGTCTGCTCTCTGGGCCTCCCCATCCAGTATGGAAGTTAGACAATGTCTGTCAGACACATAAATGCTGAGAATGTTGAAGGTAGACTCCATAGTAGAGGTGCCATCCCAAGTCTCTAAAGAAAGAATAACCCGGTGAAGAAGTAGGGGAAAGGCATTCTGGGAAGAAGGAACTGGACATGCAAAAGCCTGGAGTACAAGTTGGGATTTCTCTGGACAATTGGTTAACATGCGTGATGGCCTCGTAGAATGTGAGAGGCTGCAGGAGACGGGGGCAAGACCCTGTGCACCAGACCAAGAAGCAGCCTGGCTTTAACTTTAAGCAAGGGAATGATATGCTGCACCCTGTATTCTAGAAAAAGTTTCTGAGCAGCATTATAAGGGGCTGGGGGACTGGTTAGAACTGTTATCCAAAGGTAGATGGGTTGGATTGTGGTGGCCAATCTAGGATGGCAGAGCCCATCCAGAACCCTTGTGGAGATTTCTAACTAGATATTCTGGAAGGGACCCAGCAAACACATGCATAATGGTAAAGTGATTTCTCTTCCTTTTTAGTACAAACCTCGAGGGAACCTGGCTGGCTAGAAGGGACTCTGAATGGCAAGAGGGGGCTGATTCCACAGAATTACGTCAAGCTGCTGTAGCTCCTGGCCCTGCAGGGCCCCCACTGCCCCCACACCTGAGCACCTGCTGGGAGCGACACCCACATCTTCACTGGGAATCGCAGATCACCGTCGGCACTCCAGGGCTGGGGAAGGTTCTAGAACTTCTGCATGAGACTATGTAGATTTGTGGGTCAGAAGAAATCAGGATTAACAGAATGGACATTTCATTTGTCTAGCATCCCGATTGTGATTTTTAATTACCCAGCCTACGGAACGAGAGGGAGAGCTGCCATCTGCCACCTAGCCACCCCCTCTAGGTACACATCACCAGACCCGAGAAGGATCCCTCTCCGCCCAAACTCCTGCTGCTGAGATGTTAAAGGGAACTGTCCTTCCTCACTGTGCTGGGTTTGTGGGGCACGAGCTGGGCCTGGCGGCTGCAGTGTGAACAGAGCTACTGCTGGTGCGAGAGAACGCGTCTCCACCTAGACAGGAGCAGGGAGAAGCTCTTCCCAAGCCAGCTCCTTCCCGGACAGCCTCGCTGGGCCTCTGCGCTCACTCCACCTACACCCGGCACACGGGCATATTTATAACAGGCTTTTCCTGGTGCTCCTCACCTGTGTGCTGTTTGTACAATGTCACCTTTTGGCCCCAAGGTGTCTCTGTAAATGAAATAAAATGTAATTTACTATTTGATTGGTTTGACCTAATATGGGAAGAGAGATCATGTAGTTCAATGCCTCTGTAACGATTTATATTGGACGAAAAAATCACCTCCCTCTGATGCGGGTGCAAACTGACTTGTAGAATCAAGTCAGTTTGATGGGATCCTTGACCGTTCGTAGCAGGGCACATTCCTGGGGTGGTGGGTGGTGAAGGGGTCTGCTCTGATGTGTGAAATCCTGAGAGGCGGCCTCCAGCACCTGCACAGGACTTTTCCCCAGAGGCTGGCAGGACCCAAAGCAGGGTGGGGTAGTTCATCCATCAGCTGCATTTATACTGGGTAAGTCTCTCCCATACCACCTGACGGGCTCTCTGTCCTCCAGGCCTCAGGACTGTTCTCTCCACCAGGATTAAGCTGGGCTTCAGGGAAGGTCTGAGGCTGGCAGACCCGGACCATTTCTGGAGTAGCCTTGGCCCTGACCCTGCAGTACTGTCTCATTCCCCTCAGCTTCTGATTCTGGGCACAGACTCAGCCAACCTCTCAGGGAAGATGGGCCTTCCTCCTTGGAGTATGGAGCTCAGTTTTAGTGGTCTCAGGATTCTGAAGCCAGCCGCGTCCTGGAGGCTGCTGGCGGTTGCGGGAGTTGGGTAGGGGCGACTTGTCTCTCTTCCCCACAGGAGGTTCTGGACCTGTTAGGACTTCTGAAGAATTATCAAAAGAAGGATGTGTCTGTTGCCTCTTCCTCAGATTAAGTGACTCAAGAGCTTGCTGTTTCCCTGGTTAACAACTTCCAAGTCACCTCAGGCGGACCATGCCAAGGGCATCGAGTTTGGAGTTCCTGTAGATGGATCTGGAATGTCCTCCAAAGGCCTGTATTAGAGGTTTGGTCCCAGCGAGTGGTTCTATTGGAAGGCGATAGTGCCTGTGGAGTATGGCTAGGGGGAGGTTTTTGGTCATTGAGGGAGTGCCCTTGAGGGGGATTGTGGGACCCTGGTCTCTTCTATTTTGTGTCCCGGGCATGAGGTGAAGAGTTTGCTCTGCCCCACATCCCTGCCATGTGTGCTGCCTCACCACACGCCCAAACCAATGGGGCCACTTGGTCATGGATTGAAACCTCTAAAACTCTGAACCTAAGTAAGTCCTTTCTTTGTATATATTGATTGTCTCAGGTATTTTGTTACAGTAATAGCAAGTCAACTAACATAGAAATCATATATATGGGGAAATGTGCTTGCTGAAAAGCACCTATATTGTAAATAAAAGGACAATTTCAGTGCACTGTGATTTAAAATACAAACTCACAGGCCTTATGGAAAGTGCTGAGACTGCTGAGGACCCCAGTGCCTTCCTCTAGTAGCCAGCCCTGAGGCCTGTGCGTGGGCCAGCTTTGCCTGGAGGTGAGGTGGAAGAACCTTCAAGGCTACCTTTTCCTGTCCCTGCTGGTGGCTTAGGAGTGTAGAAGGGAAACTAGACTCCTGTAAAGAGGTTCCTGGTGTATACCACTTTGCAAAAGTCCACTGTTGGAGGGGCACGCCTGCAGACAGGTGTCGTGTACTCAGCACTGGGAGTAAATCCTGGCAGCATCCCTAATTGGTGCCCCCCCAGGGGGCACCGAACATGAGGTGCTGCGTGAGGACTTGTTATATTTGTTTTTTCTGGGAAGAGTTCCGTTTCACAGGTGCACCTGTGAAGTGCACCACCACCACTGGGTAAGGAAGCTACCAGCCACCCTCCCTGAGTTTGGCTATCTTTGTGACCTTGAACCAAAAAATGCCATCCTGATTTTCTTATGTCCCAAAAAGAAATCATACCCCAAAGTTTGGAGGTGAAATGCCCAAATAGAAGTAGTGTGTCCAGTATCTAGTATGTGCTCAGCTCATGGGCACTTCTGGTCCCTTTTCCATTACTGTATGACTGTGACTCGCATCCTTGTTGTGAGAACCCTCCGTTGCGTAAGATGCCAGTGTGGCTGTAAAGGTTCTCATAGCCCCAGAAGCTGCAGACAGACCTATTCTGTGCTGATTGTGGAAGGACAGGGCAGTGCCAGAGGGGAACCAAGGGTGTTTCCCTGTGAGAGTGGTGAGAGTGTGGCCTTGCTTGCCAAGGCCACTGGGCAGAGAGCTTTCCCCTGAGCATGACCCAAGATATACTTAGTAATGGGATCTGGGGTGTTTACTTACACTGGTGGATCATCTTCATTTCTCCATAAGAGGAGTGGAGTGTGTGCTTTGCTCTTTTGCTAGATGGGTGTGGCTGATTCCCTGACCCTCTGCAGGAAGGGGGACCTGCCTGTGGTGACAGCTCCACTCTGTTCAGGGATCTGGCAACACCAGTTGCCACTGCTTGGACCATGCCTGCAGCCCGTGTGCAGAGAAGCAAGAGGGTGGTTTGGGCAAAAGAGAGCACTCAGATTTTGTTTCTTGTTTGCAGGGAGCTGCAGGGCCTTCTCTGGGTGGGGTCTCTGCACATGTGGAGGGGTGCCAGGTGAAAACAGTCAACCTGTGGGAGCTGCAGCCTCCCTCCTTCCTTTGTAACAGCAGGAGAGTCTTCAGAATAAGTAGGGATAGCAATGTGTGTGGGATGGTCTTCCAGTCATGGATGTTAAACTCATTCTCTCCTCACAGTGACTGAGAGAGCCAGAAGGTCACCCTTGTCATAGATGAGAAAACAGAGTGAAGTGCTTGGGGGTCAGTAAGCTAATTAAATGCCTGTTCTGCTGCACTGTATTGCTTTGGGATAGTAGAGGAAAATGGCCATTATGGAGTACACCCGCCCCTGTTCATGTGTTGAAGTCCTAGCCCCTCTACATCCAAATGTGACTTCATTTGGAAATAGGACCATTCTAGAGGTAACCAGTGAAATTGAGCACAGCAGGGTTGGGCCTTAATATCACATGACAGGTTTTTTTTATACAAGGAGACGTTTGGACACTGAGACAGACAGACATAGAAGAAAGACAATGTGAAGAAACAACAGAAGGTAGCCATCTCTAAGCCATGGAGGAAAACCTGGAGCAGTTCCTTTCCTTAGAAACTCAGAAGGAAGCAACTCGGCTGACACCTTCATTCTCAGCCTTCTGGCCTCCCGAGCTGTGAAAAGGTGCATTTCTGTAGCTTAAGCCCTCAGTTTGTGGTGCTTTGGTACAGCAGCTCCAGGAAGCTAATACAGTGGTTAAAGGTACATGTCTTGAGTTAAAAACAACCTACTCTGAAATCCTGTTTTCACTGTTTTGTTCCTGGTTAACCTTGGCCATGTTACTTAGCCACTTTATGCCTCAGTTTCCTTCTGTGAAATGGGGAGAGGAGTACCAACGTCTTGGGATGCTGGACAATTAGAGAACGTGACATGCTTGAAGAATACATGACAGAGATTGGGCCTGAAGGGCCTTGTGCTAGTGGGTTAGTCTGTGTTCCTTTCTCATATCTTAGCCATATAGTTTGGACCTGGAATGTTCCCTAAAGGTCCATATGCTAAAGGCTGAGTCCCTAGTCTATCAAGACTGCAAGACTGCTCTACCAAGAGCACTACTGGCTCTTGGTAGTGAAACCTTTAAGAGGTGGAGCCTAAGGAAAGCAGGTTAGGTTACTCTGGGTGTACCCCTAAAAGGGCCATTGGGATCCTGGCCAATTTTGCATGTCTCTGCTTCCTGGCAGAGGTGAGCAACTTTGCTCCAATACTTGTTCCTGCTATGGTGATCTGCCTCACAAGGCCAACTGCCTGTGGACTGAAACCATGAACCAAAACAACCTTTTATTTTTCAATGTTGATTATCTCAGGTATTTTGTCAAAGCAACAGAAAGTTAACACAGCTACCTCTGCTTCCTTCTAGTGTTGCTTCTCCAGTGACTGTTCTTTGCCCCACATTGTTTAACCTCTCTCTCTTTCCCAAGGATATTCTGTCTCTATAGTCTTGGGCTTGTCCTTATTCCCCATTCACTTCAGTGTTGGGCATTTCCTCATCATCTGTTTTTCTCAAGTCTCTCAAAGTCAGTCTGGCCATTCCTCCTCTGGCCAGATGGTTTCAGTGATGTCTCAAGTCATCTTCAGGTGCACAACTCCCTCCTTGCTCTCCTTTCTGAGGATTTTATTCCAGGAGAGTGTCCTCAAATAGCTTTCTTGCTCCTTGCCCTGCAAATGTCTTCTCAGATGCCTGTCATCACTTTCTCCTTGACTGGCCTGGATAATTTATCGCTACCCCATTTGTGCAGCCCAGCACATTCTCCCAAAGCTTTCATGTCTGGTTAAAAGTCTCTCAGTTTACTGGTTAGAGGAACATGTTGGGGAAAGCTTTCTGTTAGAAGATCCCCGTGATTAATTGATGATTGCTCAAAGAGACCTGAGCTTTGAACTTGGGGCAGTGAGTATGCATGGGATGCATCTAGACAGCTTGGTGTCATGTGTTGGTATCTGGATTTCTTCTGTGGAGGA
This sequence comes from Geosciurus inauris, assembly GCA_004024805.1. Classification (NCBI taxonomy): domain Eukaryota; kingdom Metazoa; phylum Chordata; class Mammalia; order Rodentia; family Sciuridae; genus Geosciurus; species Geosciurus inauris. The sequence continues at coordinate 22,277 of PVHX01021822.1, forward strand.
TTTTAGCAATGGTGGAGTGAGAGGAGCATGATCTGACCCAGCTGGGTCAGCCTGGCCTGGGGCATGGAAGATATCCAGATCCAAACCAGGGGACACTTGGAAACTAGTCTTAGCAACACACATCCTGCAGAAAATAGCTGAGTGACTGCTAGTGGTAGGTTGATTGGATGATCCTAATCTTTCCCCCTTCCCTAGATCCTGGAGCTCTCCAAGCTGGACTTGGACCGTGGGCTTAACCTTATAACTTGCTTTTTTGGCCAGTGGATCAAGAGTAAACTTGATGCAGTCAGAACCTTGAAAAAGCCTTAGGCTTTTCCACCAACCTGTCTTAGAACCCTAACTCTGCCCAGACAAGCCTGCTGAAGGATGAGAAGCTACATGGAGCAAAGCCATCAGAGACCAGGCAGCAGCAGGCCATCCACAGACATGGGGACAAGCCCAACACAGCTAAGCCTGGCCAGATCTGAGAACCTGCCCCTCCCGCAGGCTGACTCAGAGACTCAACAGAAAAAAGTGGTGGTTGATTTAGGCAGTTAAATTGTGGAATGGTTTGTTAAGCAGCAGTAGCTGCCTGCTACTCTGAGGCTTCTTTCTACATGCTGGCCAATGCTGAGTGTTGAGATCAGGTCTTCATCTTCTCTGATCCAATAATGAGAAGCCAATTTTATTTCCAAGAGAAGTGCTGCACTATCAATCAAATGGCTTAAAATTAAAATGCCAGAGATACTTGTAATCAAGTCATCTCAATCTGTGTATATATGTACAGTTTATCAAAAAGTACGTCAGCATAGACTTTTACATAAAGGGACAATGTTTTCTATTTGGGGGGCATTCAATATACAAAAGCAAACAAACCCCTCATACATATATATGATTTTTCTGCTCTGGCATATAGTAGCTGTCTCCATAGCAGAGGCAGTTCTTAGCTAATGATTCTTAAACGTGGAGCTAAATCCTTTGGGCCTGAGAATGCTTTTACAAATGCCCAGCATGAAATAGAGGCACCCTTGATCCGAAAAATAAAGCAATGTAATTCAGAAAGCACATCTACCCTAACCAAGGGTACACATGGGGAGAGGGTCTCTCGACAGGCTCACGGCCAACATGGCTTTGGTTCAAGTTAGGAGTTCCTTGGAAATGGTGCTGCTCTGAATAGGTCCAATTTCTTAAAATTTTAAATACAAAATTGCCTTCATTTATGGATGTTTTATAAACAATGTCTCTGTGCCTCTCTTTCTATGCTGTGGTCAGTGGCTGTACTGTGTGTCAGAATTACATCCACTGCATTAAAGCAGAGCTGAATTTTTCTCAAATGGTGGGATCTCTCTGAAAGCAAGTAATTTTCACAATCACTAGTGAAAGGACACATTAAAAATGTACTTATCTTGGGGCTGGGGTTGTGGCTCAGTGGTTGAGTGCTTGCCTCACATGTGTGGGGCACTGGATTCAATCCTCAGCACCACATAAAATAAAGGTATTGTGTTCATCTACAACTAAAAAATATTTTTAAAAAATGTACATCTATATCTTGTTGGAAATAGATGTTTTCTATTTTAAAAATGAGCTGGTAATTGCTCTTTTGGTGAAATTTGTTAAGGAGTGGAATCAAGGTTGGGAAGCCCGTAAGGAGTGTGGCCAGTATGGTGGCCAGGGGGAGAGGACCTCTTTGCAGCCCAGGATGCAGAGTGAGAATGAGACCATGTGGAGGAACAACTTCAGAGACAGAAGGGAACATCCACTCACGTGAGTTCAAAATCTGTATATTGAACAGATTTTTCTATGGTTGTGAAGATAAATGAGATAAGGCAGTATATAGTGTTTGGACAGCTCCAAGGTAAGCAAATATTAACCTTTTACAGGGTATTTTAGTGAACCACATATTGGCAGTAAGAAGGTATCCAGTCTCAGAAGAGAATTAATGTTTGGCTAACACAGGGCTCTTTCTAATGTTGGACAACACCCCTGTTATTCCATCTTGGCTCCAGGCAGAAGTGCGTCTAATCAAGATCTGGACATGCAGAATGTCCAGGTGTACCTACAGACCTTCAAATGAACCATTTCCAAAACAACAGGTGATTAAAGTAAAGGATTTATTGTAATCTGCTTACAGTCCTTTGCAAAGACAGACGTATGTTTTTGCATAAAGATATAAATTGCTTCATTTTAAACTAATTTAGTGTTTTTTTTTAATTACATGAAGAAGTTTTGGTGAATTATGAATTGTACCAAACCAAGATTTTTAAGAGCAATATGGTACAAAAATAAGAGCAGACAGACAATTTGGACTGGGACAGGCATTCAACAGTGAATTTAGAATATGGCTTTGCTGTTTAATCAAGCAAAGTTACCCGGAGACACACAAAGAGCCAGTAACTTTGTTAATACAAAAAGCTGATGCAGACCATCTTCATCCCAAACCTAGTTAAGCTCAAATTCCTTAAGTCTGAACTTGAAGCTGCTTTTACTTGAAGCTGCTTTTGTAAGCCATTTCTTTTCCAGGACCTCCCAGTCTGCATGCTATATATTTATCACCTTCAAGTGTGGCTTTCATATTGCTGTGCGTGTAAGTTGGCTTTGTTTAAAGATCTGCCTATAAATTAAATTCTTGAAATTGCAAATTATGTAAGAAAACTCCTCCCTCTGAGTTCAGCTTTCACAGGTTTCCCCTTGCATAAGGCAGGTGTCTTTTGAAAGACGTAAGGTAATGTTGCCTGCATGGTGAACCCTGGAGAAGTGTTGATTCGATCGCTGCCTTCTCCTGGCCTTGGACTTGAGCTACAGCTTTTAGGTTTTGGAAAATAATGATTTCACTGAGTACCTGATGATGATCATCACCACTTTTAAAAGATTAATTTGGCCTCTATTCAAAGTATTTAGTGCAATCATATCATTTCCCCAAAGATCTATGTTTGTGATCTGGGGCAAGAGAAAAGCCATAAATTGCATCAGTGCCAAACAGATTAATGGATTAAAAATTTTAGTGCCACTGTCTTGCTTATATGATCTGTAGTGTTTTTCTCCAAAACTGTTTATGTATAAAATTTATTTTTAAAACCTACCTTTAAAAAAATCTAAAAACCCTCTACTGATCTTCCGGTCTCCACGCCATTCTGAATGACCCTTGCCAGTACATCCTGCCGTGTTCTACATGTTCCCATGACCAGTTCCAGGAGTGCAGAATCCTTTCCAAGATCAGAGGTGACTATCTGATATTTGACAGACAGAGAGAGTGTACGGATTTTTTTCCCCCAAAGGAGAAAGTTGGATTTTCTAAAATGGGAGGATTGTGCTGTCTGAGCCAAGTTTCCAGTCTCCCCCTCCGAGAGCAGATTCTGCTGCTTGTGGAAAAGGGAAAAGAGGCAGCTTTTGCAAAGCTGAAGCACTCCCAGGACCTACTGTCCCGTGGGTGCTGTCAAATGACACCTGCAAGGAGCTGCAGACACCGCAGTGTGTTGTCCCCCAGTGGAAGGAGGATGAAGCAGAAACCGGAAAAACGTGCTCAAGTCTCTCAAACACCACAAGCGGGAGACCAAGAACAGAACAAAAAGTACAGAAAAAGTAGAAAGGCTTAAAGACAACCGAAGAGGTTTAAGTGAGGTTATTTACAACAGAGACTGTAAAATGGTAAATTAGATATGAAGCTAAAAAGGCACAGCTTTCCCTTTCTTAAATACACTGTAAACGGTTCATTATGCATGCATAACATTTCACTTTACAAAAAAAAATTTTTACCTTGTTTAGACAAAGATAGTACTTAAATAGTCTCCAGCAAAATAGAATTCTTTCAAAAATACTTTCCCATTCATCCTATTCACCATTAAAGTTTTTTTGTTTTGTTTTGTTTTTTTGTATGTGTCTCATTTACAAAAGTTCCTTACACCTTATTTCAGGTCCTTCACAATTTATACATACAGTAATGTACAGCACAGCAAAAGACTGCAAAAAATTATCTGTAAAGCCAACACAATAGATACTAGAAATCGAAACCAAGGCATTTGTTTTTAACATCTTATCCATCCTAATTAAATAATAAATGGACACTAAGAGTGTGTATCCCGGTGATGGAGAACGCACCCAGAGAGGGCCTGTTCCACGCCATGTGTTTTGTTATTACACAATAGGAATCTGTATATGTTTTTTCTTTGTGTGTGTTTTAAATAACAAAAAGAATATTAATGCCCCATATTGACTATACGTTTTATGTGCAAACCAAGGGTAAGCTTTAAAAAGTTCGTTAGTCCTTGAACCCTTTTAAAACAAGCGAACAATACCAGAAACTACATGGCATAGTTAAAACTTCCATCTGTTAAAATATCAAAATCAGAGTTATTGACTAGATATGGCTTTTCATCCAGAGGAACAGGAACGTGTTTCTAAGCATCGGGGATCGGACAGGGAAGAATCCTTTAGCCTGCTCAGGTCTTGCCAAATCCAGGTCCATCGGCTTTCCCGGCTCCAACCCCTTGACATGAGTTTAAGCTTGAGAAACTGCTGAACAAGTGAATCAACCATCACGTTAAAAATATGATTTCTTGGGTCCTTCGCGGGTGTGGAATAACACGGGGAAACTTAAGGCAAAGTTCTTCTGGTAAGACGTCTGCGTCACTTCCTGTGAAAGTAAAGGGGCTTGGCATTGCCGGACTCCACCTTTGGCAGCTGGTCACTGATGATCTCCACCAGCATGGCGGGGAACTCCACTTTCAGGGCCTGGGACTCACGGAAGGTGTAGAAGCAAAATTCCAGCAAGTCGCTCACCAGCTGCAACACACAGACAAGGGGCATGATGTGGTACCTCATCCCGTCTCCCCCGGGAGCTCCGGGAACAGCCAGTTGGGAAACCAGGGTGTAGCTGGGCCATGTCACCTGTGGCTTAATGCACCTTTCATATGGAATGAATTCAGGCAAGAGCTGTGTGATGGTCCCTCGCTCTAGGAGGCAATGGGGAATCCCGGTGGGAGTAGTGTGTGGGTCACTGAACTGCTCTCACCAGAGCCTCATTTCTAAATGTGAGTCTCTGGATGTTGATGGTGTGGCAAGAGGGTGAGTGCTTCACTGTTCTGGAGTCCCCATCCCCAGGTGGCCAAGGGAAAAGCCAGTACTTCCCCAGCTTCTTGTTCTGTGCTGGGCGCTGGGCTGAGGCTCCCCACCCACTTTCTAATTTCAAGCTGATTTCAAGAGGTTTGAAAGCATCCTGTTGGGCTTGCTTGTCCCTCCACCTCATTTTCTCTGCTCTGTGGCTCAAGAACTGTCCAACTTCCCTGGACCTGAGCCACTCCCAACTTTGTAAGTTAAAACCCATAAATAGAATATAATTTTAAATCAGAAAAATTGCACTTTAATTTTTCTTTAGTGAATTCCATATACCATGAAGTGTTCCCCCACAGGCTCTTATGCTGAAAGCATGCTCCGCATGGTGGTGCTATTGGGATGCAGTTGAGGGTAAGTCTTTGAAGCAGAGAGTGGGACCCCAGAGCCACCCTTACCCTAGCACCCCTACCATGATGTGCTGCCTCGCTGTCAAAGGACCAACTGACTGATCATGGATTGAAACTGCCAAAGCAAACCTTTTTTCTTTACAATTCGTTTCATGGGTCACAGTAATGGAAAGCTGACTAACACACACCATTGTGAGATAAATGGCTTTTGGTCCTTTCCTATTGTATCACAGCAGATATTAACACTGTGTCATAAAACAACTCCAGTCTTAAAACGGTGATTCTGCGTCTATATTTTCCCTCAAGGCTGAGTAAGACAGACAAGCCAAAAGTCAAGAATCTCATATGGGAAAAAAATGCTATGTCTGTCTATGACTACGTTCTTCTTGCAGAGTGATTTTCCCTTAGATTCCAAAAACATTCAATAAGTGTCCTGTCCCCACTGAATGCTGGAGGCAAATATCCTAGGAAACAGCCCAGCTGATGGGTCCTCTGGACCCATCTCCATGTTCACACACACATTCGTGCCTCAGTTTCCTTGTGTGTAAGATAGGGATATTGACAGCACCTGAGCCTCAGAGTTGTTTAGAGGACTGAATGTCTTTGAACCTCATCCAGCATGGAACAAAATGGCAATTGTTAGGCAAGATGCTACGAAGTTCTGCTGGAGCAAAACTTCTTCCATTCTGTCCTCCCAACCCTTCAACCATCAAATGTCATTTCTCTGTATGGGATACAGTTTGCAAAGCCTGTTCTGGGTCGTCTTTACAGGCCTCAGTTCTCCCTTCTATAGGATGAGGAAAGAGAGATGTGTTTCTTACATTTTATCATTTCTTATGTGGAAGGCCAGTGGCTATCAAAGCTAAATCTCCCTGGGTATGGCTCTCCCACTGTGGGATGGGATACCCCTTTAATCAGCTGCAGAATCCTGCAAACATACTCTGCCGCATTCAGGATCAAGTTCACTGAGTCCCTCCATGGCTGTGAAGGACTTTTTTTCCCACTATCAGCAAGGTGACTGGTGTGCTTGCCTCCACAACAAAGCAGATTGCGGCCCATTTAGACAAGTAACCTGAAATCTGCATCTTAATCTTGGTTTGGAAAAGTGTCTCCCAGCCAATCCCCAGGGTGCTGTAGCCCAGAACTATCCTATGAATTTGGACTGACCTGGGGCCTCACAGACATTCCACTGCACTGGCTCAGAGGGCATTGCCTCTCAAGAACCAGAAGACTGGGGCCAGGACTACAGGT